>KZ651187.1:396881-416912 GCA_001010745.2 Gerris buenoi | reverse complement strand
CAAAATGTGTGTGTGTATGTTAAACTTTATCATTACATGAAATATTTTTCTTTTTGTTGAATAAAGCATAACTTAACTACATAGTATATTCCTCTACATACCTAATATTACAAAATTCAAACTTAGGGGGTAATCACTAAGTTTTTTTTTTTTAAATTATGACTGACTAAATATTTATTATGACAAAGACATGTTTAGTCCAATGTAATTTGAGATAAAGGAATATCACACTTCTATTTTTACGAGGGGAGTAAAAATCTTAAGAAGTGACGGTAAGGTAGACCCCCCCAAAAAAATGTCAAAATAATAGTTAGATTAAAATATTCTAAAATGTCCAATTTAATAAAAATTCAACCATTTAAAATAATTTTCCTGGAAAAAAATCAAATGCAGGAAGTTTAAATGAAATTAATTTTAAACTTTGGAATAACTTAAATGCGGCACAAATTCTTAAATTAAAATATTTAATTCTTAAATTATTTGATGATATTTAAAAATATTTTAAATTAATTAAATAAGATTATGGATATAATATAAATTCAGTATCACTATCTAGAAAAGTTTGACCGAATTTTTAAATATTTGATGACATCAAATAACAAAATGAGAAATAATTAATGCATGATGAATTATCAAAGTACAAGTAGGATTAATATAAAACACGTGTGAAATCAGAATTTAGAGGAGAGAATAAAATTCAGAACAACACAAACAAACATAAAATGATAAAATGATAGTCGCAGCCTAATGGTCGACTGCGCAACTCACACATAACCTGGAATTCCAAAAAAATACTCCTTAAAAAAGGTATATTTGGCGACGGTTTGAATCTCAGGTAAGATGCGACTCGTTTGGAAAATCTTGTGTAAGGAAGTAAATTTTTGAAGAACGATCGAGAGCTAATAAAGAAATGTCCAGTCTTTTTGGTTTTTTTACGAATTTAATCTTATTAAAGCCATATCGGGGAAAAATCAAGTTTTCAACAATGTGATATTTATCGAAATAAAAATATTCCCAATGAAATTGAAACAAAATGTAAACCACTACTAGTAGAACCCTTTACATGTATGTTTAATAATAAATTAATTAAATCATATGAGATTTAAACTCAGAATCACTGTACTAGACGGATAGGACGAACCACTTGTTTAAAACTAGCCATTAGGCCATATTTTAGGCCCATTTTACTATTCCCATGGTAGAGAGTAATAGCCACTTCTCACATCATACCCCTGTACTATGAACAGCTGAAGTTTGATGTGGTCATTAATGAGCCATATAAATCAGAGCATCACAGCGAGGGATCGAACCCACGACCTTGTACCACCCTTGTTTCATTGATAGCCGAGTGGATGTGATAAGTTATTTATTTAATCCACACGGCCAAGCTAGTTCAGCTAGTCTTATGCGTGAGATTTTTTTTTTTTTTTTTTTTTTGATTTTACGCATCGCTTTATAATTCATATTAATGTATCACAGATACAGTAATACATCCAATTATTACCAAATCATCACATACAGATACACATAAATATATTCCTTTACCTTATTGTAAATTGGCCCAAGCCGTAAATATAAAAGATAAAGCATACATGGAAGGACAAAGTTTTTGTTACCAAAAGATATGAAAATATTTGGGATTTTTGCTAAAAACATGAATGTATGTTACTAGTGTAAGGGGACACTGTTTATTGAAGGAGGACACAAAGTTTATAACAGATTTAGAAGGTTTCCATGGTAGGGTCATATATCTAGTATGAAGGCCAAGCTGGAGGCATAGTGTGCCGGTGTGTGTATGTTCAAATCTTGTTATAGGGGGCCGGGTCCTGACCCCCCCAGTACCCAAATAATTACATTTACACAGGATCATAACACAAGGGTCAAAACAACCCAACAAAAGGACCAAAGCCCTCCTGCAGAATAATAAGTAACTTTGTCCCACCAAATAATTGCTATTCTCTTTTTCCTCCCCCTTCCAATCATTCTACTTTCAAAATGTTATTCTCATTCTTAAATTGATTAATAAAGCAATTGATGACAGAGATTAACAATAGAATATATAAAATAATTTTAAGAATAATTAAATTTTATAATCTTTTCATTCTTCAGGAGACTTCAAATTCCTAGAGGCTTAAAGACCTTTAGAGGCATCGCCTGTATTTTAGGTGGATCCTATTGCGGGAAAACAAGTTTCTTTTATAATTAGATGTCACCAGTCATTTTCAAGTAAACATAAATATAGATGAAAGATTATTGAACAAATAATACAGTAACATTTAACGTTATAATTGTAAGTAAATTTTCCAGCCGAAAACGTAATTATCAAAATCTACTATTAACAAACATTTTCATAACTCAAAAAATTCATTTTAAATGTTTATAATAAAAAAGTTTTTTTTCCAGCATAAATAATTATGCTGGACGACGCTGCTTAACTTGAGTGATTGGATGCTAATCAACCTCTCCATCTGGCTACCCAGGCCCCTAAAATGTAACTTTGTGGAAGAATAGCTGCTTAACTTGTGTGATTGGATGCTAATCACTCTCTCCAACTGGCTACCCAGACCCAGGCCCCTAAAATGTAACTTTGTAAAAGAAAAGAATGTTTTATGCTTGAAAATGACGGCGAGATCAAATCGTAGCCTAATTAAGAGAGATTTTTTTTTTTTACCCAGAATATGATAAACCTTCAAATATATGTAATTACAAAAGGGTACACAAATATATATCATTAGAAAATAACTATAAAGATTACTATAAATCTATTCAAGCTCATTGGCAAATAATTATAAAATTTTTATCACAAATAAATATTTGAGATTTTTTGCTTATAGACTTCTTTAAAATATTACTTTTAGTACGGTGCAGTTAGTCCGAAAAACGGCCTAACACTAACATCCAAAGTAAATGTTTCCCTCCAACTCAAAATTGTTCTAGACAGTCCTCATATTGTTTGGTAAAAAGTTACACCATTTTAAGCGTCGGGTTTGGCGGATAGGGGGGTGACGTTGGCAAATTAGTAGTTTTTATCAGATTTTCTTAAATATTTAGAAAACTATGCGGTTTAGAGCATAAAGTGTCGTATACCAAAATAATCTACATTAAATTGCAAACAAAAATGATTCTATGCATACTCTTGCTAAAGTGAACGGTTCTAGAGTTNTATTTAAGAAAAACTGATAAAAACTACTAATTTGCCAACTTCACCCCCCCTCTCCGCCAAACCCGACGCTTAAAATGGTGAAACTTTTTACCAAACAATATGGGGACTGTCTAGAACAATTTGGAGTTGGAGGAAAACTTTTACTTTGGATGTTGGGGTTTGGGTCTAATTGCACCGTACAATAGTACGGTGCAATTAGTAGCCTTCGATATATAAATAATAATAAAATAAAATAAAACCACAATAAATTAATTAATTATTTTAATCAATTTAGCTATTAAAATTACCATAAATTTCACTCATAACTTAGAAACACAGGAAGTATTATACAAATTAGAGCAAAAGTTTGTTATAAGTAAGTACCTATAAAAAACATGTGTTGACTTATTTTGTCAATATATATTTTATTTAAAAGAAAAAACAAAATAAAATGTACTTGGAATTAATCTTTTTTTTTTTTCATTAAAAAAAAAAAAAAAAAAAAAAAAAAAAAAAAAAAAAAAAAAAAAAAAAAAAAAAAAAAAAAAAAAAAAACTGTTAAAAAGATATTTCATATAATTAATTTAGGAAAGTATTGGCACGGTAAAAACATGGAACTATATATCTTTCCTTGTTTTATTACATGATTTACTTAAGTACTTTCCGCTACTTCCTTCTTTTTTTTTCGAAACCACTTGCGGTACTGAATAATAACAGAATAAATTCATTGGAAGCCGTAAATCCTTGTCAGTTTTCATGAAAACCAATCTATATTCAAAGCAAGTCTCGGCCGTAAACGTTAAAAAATATTCTTTGCCGATACTTGACAGGAAGAAAATAATTTTCCCAGAACCCAAATAATATATCGGGAAATAGCTTATTATATAAAAGAATTTATCGTCGTTTCCTATTTAAATATTAATGTAGCCAAAAAGTAATAAAGAAATTGTCAAAAATGAAAAATATTTGTATTTTTTATATTTAATATGCATTTCATATTTTTATTTGTCTTAGTTAAAAATAAACATTAATCTCAATAAAAAGAATTATCACAATAAACTCCATCAATCCTTCAAAAATTAATAAAGCTTAACATTACATAGTCAAATATTTGGATTATTAATTTGATTTTTTACTACGTATACATTCATTTCAATTTTTATATTCAATACAAGGAACGTTAAAGTTATGCCAGGAGCATAAAAGTTATGCCACAATTCTAAAATGTCATAATATCAAAAAATTATAGTTTAGTTGACTAATAAATGAAATAATTGAAGTGAAAAATAATTGAGAACATTTAATTGAACAATGAGAGGATAGAAGACAGGGTGACCTGTTTTAACTTTTTAATTATCATTGAAAATGAAACAAATTAATTAATTTAATATTTCCATCAGTCTTAAATAAATCCCTGGAGTCTAAACATCGAATGAAATTTCTAAACACTTTGGTATACATATTCAGTAGGTCTACTTACATACAAACTTAAAGGTGAAAATGGAAAGGGAAAATACGTAAAAAAAAAGTTTGATAAAACAAATTTTATAAAGATTAATTGCTTATTTTTATTTAGATGAAAAAGTCACAGAGTAATCAAAGTATTATTGCTAGTAATCGGTGTTTAAGAAGGCTGTCTTGCTTTTATTTTATCAGCAACGTTCCAATTCAATGGATAAAATATTAAAAAAATTAAACAGTAGCACTATAAAAATAACAAATGAATCTCAAAGAGAAATTCGACAATAAATAAAAAAAAATTCGACAACTAATCTCATAAAATGTATACAATCTTTCATAGAAAAATGTTTTCTAAGAGCAAGTCGAGTTTATTGTATATTTTGTTTGCGAGGCGAGACAGTTTGTATTGCCACAAGCTGTTGAGTAGGGTTTATTTTGTCTCACTTCTATGGTTTAAGTTTTAAAACAAACTTGTAAGTTTTCAACAGCTGGTTTGACAACTTTGAAACTTGTCAGAACAACTTTAGGCAACTCTGTGTCCGGGCTAAACTCAAAACTTCAACAAACATAAAACAGCCTTTCAAAATTACGTCTCCTTATAAAACAGTTATTAGCGTATGAAAAGAAGCAGTTTTTTAAGGGAATGACACATTGACTAACAAATACTAAGACAAAAGCGATCTAAATTCGAGTTTTATGACAGAAGAATATAAATATTTTAATAATATACGGTATATTTATCTGAATAAGTAATAAATGTAAAATTAATCAAGCTGTCGTATTTAACACCCTGTCCTTTTTAGAGCATTATGTTCCAGAATCTGCGATAGCTAGCATCTAGCTCTCCTGTTCTAATCTTATGTGAATCCTATTCCTTCTGTTCTAGATCTTGTGAAAGCTATTCCTTCTGTCCTAGAACTTATGAAAGCTATTCCTTCTGTCCTAGAACTTGTGAAAGCTATTCCTTCTGTCCTAGAACTTGTGAAAGCTATTCCTTCTGTCCTAGAACTTGTGAAAGCTATTCCTTCTGTCCTAGAACTTGTGAAAGCTATTCCTTCTGTCCTAGAACTTGTGAAAGCTATTCCTTCTGTCCTAGAACTTGTGAAAGCTATTCCTTCTGTCCTAGAACTTGTGAAAGCTATTCCTTCTGTCCTAGAACTTGTGAAAGCTATTCCTTCTGTCCTAGAACTTGTGAAAGCTATTCCTTCTGTCCTAGAACTTGTGAAAGCTATTCCTTCTGTCCTAGAACTTGTGAAAGCTATTCCTTCTGTCCTAGAACTTGTGAAAGCTATTCCTTCTGTCCTAGAACTTGTGAAAGCTATTCCTTCTGTCCTAGAACTTGTGAAAGCTATTCCTTCTGTCCTAGAACTTGTGAAAGCTATTCCTTCTGTCCTAGAACTTGTGAAAGCTATTCCTTCTGTCCTAGAACTTGTGAAAGCTATTCCTTCTGTCCTAGAACTTGTGAAAGCTATTCCTTCTGTCCTAGAACTTGTGAAAGCTATTCCTTCTGTCCTAGAACTTGTGAAAGCTCTTCCTTCTGTTCTAGAACTTGTGAAAGCTATTCCTTCTGTTCTAGAACTTGTGAAAAAAAAACCAGTAACTTTTAAGAAAAGTACTGTTATAAAACCTATAAAAGAACAACTGTTATAGAATATACGTCATACTGCCCTTCAGTTAAAGAGCTTAATATTGAAGAGTAGCCCTTCAAGAACCTAATTCTTGGAGACCAGATGCAGTCATAAAATACTATTGCTTGAAATACTATTCCTGCCTTATTCTGGTGTCTGGCAGGTCAGTAGGACATTGAAGATTTCTGGTCTGAAGATTATCCGGTAAGTTATAAAGCTTGTTTCCTATAACATACATACTAGACTAGAATGTCTTATTATTTCTTATTTTTTATTATTCTTATTTCTGGTCAGGGGAAGACAGGTTTCACAACACAAAACCTGTATACAAATTTTGATTTCTTGAAGTAACTATTCATATTTTATTTATTTGTGTATTTAAAAAAACCCTTTTAAGTCTAATATGTCAAATCTAAATACAGCACGCACAGCCAACGAATAACTATAATAAACATGATGTTTAATTCGAATAACTAATTACGATAAATATAAAACTATTTAAACGAATAACTATAATAAACATGATGTTTAATTTAATTGAGATGTAATCCTATAATAAACACAACAAATAAATGTCTAAAAAAAGAAAAAAGTCCATTCAATATTCACACAATAAAAAAATTAAACTAATTATTCGAATAGCAGAGTGAACTTAACTGGTACGGACTGTGTATTAACATCGTCCATATAAAGATAGACGAGTTTTATCAGTTTACACTGATAAAAGGCGAGGAAAATGAAGTGAGAATGAATAAAGAGAGAAGTAGAAATCTCTTTGTCTTATTTAACATTGACAAAAGATAAGGAATAGACGTTAGGTTTTTTTTCTTGTAGTCAAACAGGCAGATATAAGGAGAAAAAGTGAGTTAAAGGGGTAGGGATGGGCGAGACAATGTAAGGATGCAAATCGGAGCTCTCAGTAATGGGATAGGAAAAGGTATGCACTCCGGGGNAAAAAAAAAAAAAAAAAAAAAAAAAAAAAAAAAAAAAAAAAAAAAAAAAAAAAACTACAAAACTTACAGATCTTTTGAACCAAGCCGGCCTCTATAAGACCTAATAAAAAAAGAGAATCAACAAACAAATTCAGTCAACTCCTTGGAACCTTGTCATTAACTGCTTTACCACCTCAAAAGAGTAGAATTAATTAATTCCAAAAAGGAGAAAAAGGAAAAGCCGGATGTTTTACAAGATACCTGATAAAGTCTTATTAGGTTTCTGACTTCATAAAAGTTTTAAAAAAAATCTTTTTTAACAAAAGGCAAGTTTACATTTCACTTTAACCTGGTTCTATTTAGTGAATAAAACTTATAGAGCCAATTAGACGAGTCAACTGCCAAAAAACCACAATAGCGAATGAATAATATTGACTGGCTTCTACGACTTTAGTTTTATAAACGATGAATTAAGTTTCCCCATTCATTATATTCCTTAAATTCTTACAATTTATATTTTCTAATTGTATAATAAAAGGGTATTGCATTATTAAGGTTTATTTAATTAATTATCAACTAGAGAAATTTTACTTTTTAATAGAATATTCATTGTTATTTAGCTTATTTTAAAAGAACTTAACAAATGTTAACTTATGAATGCTAAACTAAGTTAGGAAACATAACTTTACGGATCGTTATATTACTTTCTCATATACTCATTACATATCACAAGTATTGCGATGGCACGGAAATTCTATATAAGAAAATTTTGTTTAATTTGTTGGACCATTTTTTTTAAATTGATTTTGAATCAGGCAATGTTGGTTTCATAGTAAAAGAAAAGCGAAAGCTAACTTTAGAATCCACATAATTAATCTACCCTGAATTTATATAAAATAAATAATAATAATTCGTAGCCGTAGCGCAAGAATCGATGGCTTGGCCCTGCCGAAGGACATATAAAGCAATATTCTAGATGTAATGGACTACATATTATTTGCATGCTATACGCAGCAGCCCGGGATAGACTTGTCCCACTAGCTATCAGCTAGAGTAAACAGTATAATTGGCATTTACAACTGGATAGACACCACTTCCCTTGTGCAGCTGGTCATTAATATCACTATGCTAGGGAGAACAAGTAGCACCATTTAAGTCCCCCAACCGGAGAGAGGAAAGGGTAATGGTAGAGAATCACGGCCCGACCGCCTGTGTTCTAAGAGCCAAAGGCGTATGATGATATGACCCGCATCATAATACGATATCGGGATAGTTAATAATCTGGTCTCATAGATTTAGTAAAAAATACGTTTTGCATTTAATTATGTCTAATTAATTTTGTAAATATTAATTACGAGTTGATCAGACATAATAATCAATAAGCTAACATAAAAATACGTGTGGTGTCGCGGGACACCCGGTAGGAACGAAGTTCCTTACATTTTTCATTAAATATAAATTATAAAATCACATAAAATGCTTAAGACGTATAAACTGTTAACTACGATTTATTTTCGATATTCATAAAACCAAGTGACATTATAATTTGACATATAACAAAAATAAACAAAACAAGTAACAGGGATCCATAATAACATTTTTTCTCGTCTTTTTGAAGCTTACGTTTACGCGAGCGTTGCGCGTGAACGCTTGGACGAATAACGTTTTCCAACGTACTAAGCCTGGGCATTGGTAAAATGAATATGTGTACCAAATTTCAACTAACTCGGTGATCTTTTACTCAAGTTATCGTCATCGGTAGATATTTCGTGACGGATTTCGCGTGACAGTGATCTCATGACGGTTATTTTGTGACGGTGATTTTGGTCGTTTTGTCGGATTCACTCCCAGGCTCCGAACGTGCCATAAGGAACTTCGTTCCAAAAAGCATTCAACAAACAGTTGATTAAAATACACCATGTCATCTAAAATATGAACGGATATCATAGGAATCATTTCAATGAACCCTTTGATATTAAAATTTGATTTCATTGATCATTTAAAACTCTTTTCACGAGCGTATTTCAAGAATACCTTTTGCCCTTTTGGTTTTCATAACATCGGCTAAACTCTTCATCCCCCACTCCTTCCCCCTTTTTACGATACATTTTCAAAAAACAAAACGAAATTTTCAAGTTAAAATTTTGATAGGATAAAGTTTTCCATAATCCGTTAATATTTACTCGGAGGAAGGTCTTGGCAAAATATCCATTTGTATGGAAATGCGGGGAACAAGGGATGGCTGGCGCTGCTCGGGGGATGTGGTTTTGATGACTGACTATACAAACACAGTGTACATCGAGCTCACGGCCTTCTCTTCCCCTCCAGCTTCCTTTGTAATACTTAATAACATCATAAATTCTAAACACACTTAGCCTTAGACCTTTCTCCCTCCCACATCTTCTCTTACAAGAGTTCGAGGTGAATTGCTCCTCTTTTAACCCCCCCTTAAAGTTTATTGAAATGAGTCTTTAAAATTATATAAATTATGACTTTCAGTAGAACTGTTACAGATATGTCTATGTAATAAAAAGAAATTTTAAATTACAAAAGGCATAACCATGAAATGTAACACAATATTTTTTTTAATTTTACACTATTGTTTTCTTTACTCGGAAAACTTACCAATTTTACTTCATTTCCCTGAAAAATAGCAACAGGTCATTTATCTACTTCGTGGAATTATCACTCCAACGGTTCCAGGAGAAGAAAAAGAAGAATAAGAACCTCTAAAGCCGGCCATACACGTCGAGGTAATTCTGACAGATGAAAACGTACATCGTACACGTACAGGGGTCGATACACGATTATTGTTATTTTAATTTACTTTAACTTATTTTAATTTAAACTTAAACACTTTTTTAATTTAAATTTACACATATTTATATAAATATTGTGATGGCGCGAAAATTGCTTCTAGAAAAGCTTTGGAGCGAAAGGCTCGCTTCTGGATTAAAAAGTTTGAAATTGATTCTAAATTCGAATTAACGCAAAATATGGGACTAATTATTATTTGGGGAGGGAATTGTTTATTATTTACATTCAATCACAAGTTTTGTAGTATCATCTCTTGGAGTTAGAGTCGATAAACAAAAATAAAATTTATTAGCTTTTCTGCAGTGGTCAATCAGAAGTTCGAGGAGGAGTACGGTCACTAGAGCATAGGTTGAAACCGGGAGCTAGTAAGGTTATGTTATATGACATTATCATACACAACATTCGGGGGGACCAGTGCAATATGATCCACTGATCCATCGCATCAGTGAGAAAATTTGGAGAAGAATTGGATCAGAGCAAAAGGTAGATAGATTAACAGCATATACTGATGTACATGTACAAGTACAGAAACTATAGGGAAAATAGAAGGAGAGGAAATAACGTTTAATAAAACTAAGAATTAAGAAGAAATAACTAAGAAGTTTATTTTATATTTAATAAAGTAAGATGACATAATAAAGAAGAATGGTGCTTCTATTAGGGCTGAATTGATTACTGGAATTTGATTTACCACTACTGCGACGAGCCCGGTTGTGCTCTGTGAAGCAGGCTGAAGTAAACTCTGAAAAGGGTAAAAAAGCAGTACTAACGGAATATCAGAACAAAGTGAAAGCGGTTTTGAAAGGGATGTCTGGTTTTTCAATGGAAGGAGTTGGTAAAATCGAAGGGCACAAGACAAAGATATTTTTATAGGAAGAAGAGAGTTAAGTTAAACCAATACTTTACGTACTAAGTGGTAGAGTTGAAGAAGAACTAAATTGGCCCCTACAAGAGGACAAGAAGGAAACATAGATTAGGTTGACGTAACTTTAAAACCAATACCTGGGCTTTACTAATAACAATGGTTATCACATTTTTTCTGATTTTAGATTAACCTCGAACAAGTATGTTCTAGGGGTTATGTTATCGATTTGAGGATGCATATTTACGAGTTTCCATATAACTAAATTTATTTTACAAGTGATGGATAATTTACCATAAAAATAACTCCATCCGGCGGGGAATCGAACCAAATATTTAAAAAAAAGTCTATTTCAGGGTTCAAAAAAAAATATAAATTAAGTTAATGTAAATGAAACTTTATATTCATCGAGAATACATACGTATAGAAGTCTTAGTTCTTACCATTGAACTAATGTAAAGAATTTTGCACCAAAATAACTCAATTTTACTAACACATAGGTAAACTCAGAGGTTACATTATAGGGAAGTAAACCCAAAGATCCGCGTTCAATTCCAGACGACATGGTGCGCTTCTTATCTACATTTCTTGTATAAATATTAATCATCTTAACATGAAATTTATGTTTCATCCTAGTTTCCAAGGTGTTGTAGTGTAGGTGTGTTCCAAGGTTATTGTCCAGAAAATTCCATTACTAAATAAATTAATATTATTAAATTAAAAAAAAAAAAATGAAATTGCTAAGCTATTTGTTGACAATCTAATACAATCATTATTGAGAAAAACAATTGCGAGTTCTTCATAATAGGCAATTTACTTGCTTCACTTCTTTACCAATCAACAGGAAAGTAAAGTAAGCAAGGAAGCCTGATGAAACGATTTCTGAATAAAAATTTAAGGAGTTTTTTTTTTTTCTTCTTCTTTTTGGGTTTTAGTTCCGATCAACTGCCAGCCAGGGTTATTACAGGACGGTGGTTATCCGATCACTTTACTCATCTACTCGATGAGATCATCAGTGTGAAACATGTCTTGCCTCTCTGGGGGTCATTACAGGACGGGGGTTATCCGATCACATTACTCATCTACTCGATGAGATCATCAGTGTTATCCATTAAAGAGTTATTAATTTTTTTTTTCTTCCAAGCATACTCCTGGAAAGAAATCCGTTTTTGTCAACAGGGAACATTTTAGGTCTCGTCTCTGACTGTTGGATCTACCATTCAACATTTTTTCTGACCACGATATCATAGAAACCACAAATCCGATTTCGATGAATTAAGATGGTATAAACCACAATTAACAAGTGGTTTATCCAATATTCATTTTAATTTTCTACGCCAGCTAATTTTTCTTGTGCAAGCACAAACACTTTTTTATTATAATTAAAACCTATATCTTTAAAAGTACATTTAATAGGTATTTAATAAAAGCGTAACCCCATTGGGAATCGAAAAAATTAAAATGTTAACCATAAATTGATTCTCATGAGACCATTTTAATAATAGGACGCGAGAAAGCTATTTGCACCACTAACTGGCAAACTTAAATTTGTTTTTAAAAACATTGATTCATAAAAAAAAACAAGCACAATTGCATGGTTATTTCAACATGCCATCCAAAGCGACCTCTCATTAATTTCTAACTTGCAAATATTCTTTTAATTTTATACAATACAGTTTTAGATCTATTTTATCGCACAATTTTTTTCCTACTTTATAAGTACTCTTTTTCTCCTTTTATAACACCGATAACTTTTTAATTTCCCTCATAAAGATTAAACGAAATAAAAAGTGTAATAAAAAGTAATACCAAACAATGTTACATTATTATTATCAAAAGATTATTAGGTTAAAACTCGTTATTCGCCATCGTAATCTACCGATTGTAAACTTTTTTTAAAAAACCTCGGCTCCGAGGTAAAATAAATATTAAGCACGCGAAGTTTCTAATCCATTCTTGCAACTCTTTATCTCCTTCAAAAACACTTACATAGAAGGATTTTATTTCGTTCCATGATTTAATTTTACCAATCTGTTCGTCGTCTTTTCAAATTATTATTTAGAACTTCGGTTTCTTTAACGCGACGAACAATTAATTAGCCACTTTTAGAGTAAAGTTTACTTATGACTTCCAACCACTTATGTCTATATTAGGAGACTGGTTTCAGAAAATTGTTCATCTCTTCCTTTCAAATTATTAAAATGTATACATTTCTTTTAGATTAAAATACATAAAACAGGATATATAACAAAATGTCACAGGGAAATACTTACGTCTAAGTCCTTTTTAGGGTTTCATAGATGATTAACATACCCGTTATATAATTATGGTCTTAGGGGTCTCTGGTTCGATCCCTCGTGGAGTCACAATGTTTTTATATCGGTGATAACAACAAGGTAAATTCCATTATTTCAGGAAATTTTCATCGCCCAATAATAAGATAGTAGCATGATTTTTTTTCAAAATTTAAGGACCAGCCATCATATAGTGGTAGGAGGGGGGATTTTTTTGGGATAGGTATATTTTAACTCATAAAACAGGTAAAGAAATCAAAATTTATAAAAAGATACTCTACTATACTACTACTCTTCAGCATCTTTCATTTGATACCTCACTCGAAAATTAAAAAAAAAATTAAGTGCACCACATTTTTGCGAATTGCGCATGCGTATATTTAATTTTTAACTTCTGTGTATTTTTACTATGGTTGGGTACAATAGTTGCGCCAGTGTTTTATGTTGCAGCTCTTTTGCTTAAACGGTTTGGGCGCTATGAACCAAAGAACGAAGGACAGACGGACACATCACCCTCAGCATAAGGATAAGGGTTACGAGAAATATCTACAAAACCCTAAAAACACGAATCTTATAAGACTACAACAGTTGGGGTTCTAGCGAGATGTTTTTGGAACTTAATTATAGTAGATAAAGCTCTAAAACAAACAATCATTGTACTCGAGAAAATACTAGAAAAGGTTTTAGAATTTTTACGTTAGGCCAATCGAGGAAATCTACCCTAAGAAGGAACTTTATTGTTTAGTAATCACATACGTACACAATATAAAGTTAGAACTAATAATTAAGAGCTCCTTAAGGAATTAGAAATAAATGGTTAGGAAGTAACGGGGCGGAGTATTTAAAGCAAAGATGTCTCGTGGATAATTCGGTCTGTGCACTGTTGCCAATTAATATCTGACAGGGAAGCCCTGAAATAATTATTCTGTGGGGCCCTTCTCCAGTAGACTGAGACTGGAGCTAGAAACAACCATTTATCAATGGTTGGCTTTTTAATGAGCTTTTCCGGGCACTCTCCCTCACTTGCAACTAATTCTTCAAGCTCGTCTTACCCCCCACAAAAAGTATTGTGACGACGCTTAAAAGAAAAGTTAAATTTTCGATTGATTTTTTAGAAATGTACCTTTTAAACTAAAATGCTATGGGGAGAAATCGGTATCACGTTATACTTCATTTTAATTGAATACAAAGTAAAATAAATATCAGCAAAATATTTAGGAACGCAGCAGCGCAGCGTTCCGCCTCGCTAAGTCAAAATTTCGCAAAAGCTGCCAGTGTATACGTAAATACTGTAGGTGACAAACTAGGGTTTTTGAGGGTCTGCAGCGTGAAATACGTAAAAGCTACCTTAATATTTTTTTAATTTCTTGAAAGGCCGTGTCCTGTAGATCAAACTAAAAAAAAGATTGAAATCGCTTAAGTAGAAGTAGAGAAAAAGTAGGTTTGAAAATGGTAGTTTTGATAATTCTTCTTCTTCCTTCATTTTATATTGACACACCTACAGCCTAAACTACTGTAAGGTATAAGGTTTAATGAACCCTATTGATTCCTAGATAAAAAAATTAGATATCTCATTCCTACGCTGAACGCGGAGCGTGAAACTAAGCTAGCGAACAGTCTAAAATGGGTAGATACCAAGTAAGTACCATACGAAGCGGTGAGCCTGACAATTGTAAAAAAAAAAAAGTTGACAAAAAAGTTTGACTCTAATGTGTGGGAATAAATAGTTTAGAGAATATTTCCTTAGGAACCGTACAAAAAGTCATGAAATCTATAAAAGTTATTTGGTCCAAAAAATTTGTGAAATCAACTTTCTGTCCCGCCAAGTGATGTTGGCACATTCTCCTGACCCAACACTGTCACCTTAGATACTTATCAGCTTCTTCTCCTTGGCGGAGTGCCTGCAGAACTACCCAATGTTAACTGGTTATATTCCTCTGCAAAGGAAGTAGTAGATGCATGAGGTAATTCCTTGAAAGCTTAATTTGTATATTACGTATTTATTTTATTTGCTTTGTGATAATGGGAAAGATTTACAGAAATTATCATTGTGGGATCGAGAAGAGCCTTTAACAACACTGTTAAAAGGCTTTCCTCCCCAATATGCGCATGCTTATATTAGTACTAGTTGTCTAGAACTAAAACTATGAGGGGAACAACTATCTTTTCACACAAACTTATGTGGCAAACGTGACGGTGAAACAAGAAATTGTATTGGTGTTAGAAGAATATTAAAATCCCAGTTTCCGGAAATGGCAAGGCACACCGGCAAGGAGAAAAAGCTGAAAAGTATCTATGTTGATAGTGATGGGTCAGGAGAAAGTGCCAACATCACTTGGCGGGACAGAAAGTTGATTTCACATTTTTTTTAATTGTTATATTGCTTATTGTGTAAAAACTATTACAGTTTAAGTGATCTTTAACTCTTAATAGCGGCGTCACTGTTGGTTTTACTAAAACGTTGTATTTGAGAAAAAAAATTTGTCTCATTCAATAGATGAAGTTAAGAGTTTTTTCCTGACCTAAAATTCCAATTTTAAATTTTAAGGGAAGTTTTGAAGTAAACGCTTGGACGGATAACGTTGTCCAACGAACTTGCCCTGGGCATGGGTAAAATTAACATGCCTACTACATTTCATCAAAATCGGTCAACATTTACTCTCGTTATCGTCACACGTTTTAAGGATTCGCGGACACACAGACCGACAAACAGACAGACAGACACGAGACCAAAAATGTTTCCCGATGTCTGCAACGGATTTTTGTCCCTTGGAATTTTTAAAATCAGAGACAATTTATTTTCGTTCTTAAAAGTGAACACAATACTTTTCGGTAAGCTCGGAAGCAATAAACAAATAAATTTGAAGCACGGATTGTGTGACATTGTTATGACATTCAACAACAATAAACGCTACAAAACTTAAAAAAAGCAACTAAGTTACTTTAGATCGCACAAGAACTAATAATCTAGAAAACAATTTTTTAATATATAAGAAGATAAAAACTTGGATAAGTCAAGAAAGTAATTATGAATCTTGGAGTAATTATAACTTTCACAAGTTCTTCCTATTGAANTTTTATAAAAAAGAAGATATTATCGCATTGTTGAATTTGTTTTAGTTTATGAGAATAAATAAACGATAATAATGTAAAAAGGAAGTAAGGGGCTATGTCTGAGCCCTAGGGTGATTTATTCAAACGTGTCCCTCCTGAATCGATAGTACTGTTTGCCAACCAGTCGTTTTTATAATAAAGTTAATGGTATTTGGTCCCTTTTCTCTTTTCTTCTTGCCCAATCTGCGCGCATTCATAAATTCAATCCCAGAGCAAAGGAAAAGTGAGTTCCGATTCTTTTTTTGCGATATACCGTAAACTTCATTAATAAATCGTGTTTCAACAGTTGGAAAAAAGGAGGAGGGGGGGGGGATGAAAAAAAGGATTGATTGGGTACTTTTCAGGAACTGGCGTTTCAGGATGGGGTTAAAATTGTCTCCGACACTCGGTGTCCTCGGTGTCCCGGCGAGCAGATCCGCATGCGGTAAAAGGGACCGGAGGGAAAAAGTTAAGGTTAAAAAAAGGTCCGAGGGTGAAAGCCGTAGGGACTGGGCACCCTAACTGTAGAGTGAAGGGCTAAAAAGGTCCGCCTGTAATCCGGCAACAGTATAATAAAGCTTCCAATGATGGATACCTTGCCCCGACATAAAAAGGTAGATACAACCGCTCAAGAGACTGCACAGTACTAGGGTAAATACTCCACTCTTTTTCAGCGAAAGCTTTCAAACAATTCAACCGCGCCGCCAAAAATGTTATAAAATACTGTATGGCTCATATATTTTTTTCCGTTTTTATTTTTGGAAGAGGGCCCAAGCACGTTGGAACCCCATTCAAAAGATTAAAGTGCACGTACACAGCATCAAAGATCCCCATATAAACAAACAAGAGTGAATGGAGGCCGTTTCTGCTGACCATCATGATGGATACAATCATAACAAAGTTAGGCACCACAGCTCAAACGCAAATAATGTTCTGCAAGGTTTCATAAAGAATAAAACTAGGTCAATATTGGTATGAAGCTGCCTACAGCTTTGCTCAGAACTAAACTAATTTAACCACAGATGTAAAAATTTGTTAGCGAGAGGTATAAAAAACCTTTTTGATTGCAATGTTCTTTAGGGAGAGAAACGAATCATAAATAATTAAAAAACTTTTTTTACAAACCAACTATAATTTAAAATTCGCTTTTAAAAAATGATTATCTTTATTAATTGAGAAATAAAGAGGAAGGGGAAACAACACTTAAATTAAATTTAATAACTTCTGCGCTGCGGATGAAACTATTCCGGCTTAAAAGCAAGGCACTTCTTTAGATTGTTACTCCCCTTATAAAATCAGAAGTGTGATACTCCTTTGTCCCAAAGTCCATTAGACTAAACATCCCTTTGTCTTAATAATTATTTAGTCAAAGTTATTTATATTCTAA
Source organism: Gerris buenoi (assembly GCA_001010745.2). Lineage (NCBI taxonomy): Eukaryota > Metazoa > Arthropoda > Insecta > Hemiptera > Gerridae > Gerris > Gerris buenoi. The sequence continues at coordinate 399,296 of KZ651187.1, read as the reverse complement.
AACAACATAGGGGAGTAACAATCTAAAGAAGTACCAAAAGCAAGTTATTTACTTTGACATAAAAGAAGCGTAACAAATTGTTGTTGACAATGGAACATCAAACTTAAGTTCAAATAATTAATATGGTAATAAATTTATACACATTTTGTATTTTTTTCTAAGCTCACACTTAAGAGCGACGCAACATGAAAATTTAACTTAATTCAATACATAGCTTTGTTTAAATAAGTCGCATATAACAGTACAAAATTCGCATTTATCCATATAAAATCCAAAAACAACTCACTAACTCCCTGACTCATACATTATACCTAATAACAAAATACGTCTGCTCTTCTGGAAAATTAATTTTTAAAACTGTTTTCCTGTAGTCAGAGAATTACTAATTGGGGATTAATTTAATTATTTTATCCAAGATAATAAGGGCGAGAGATTTCATGAAGATATTCTCTGTTAGCGAAATAACAAATCAAATTTTTTGTTGTTTTTATGCGGGTGCACCATTTATGTAAATTTAGGTTACTTAATAATTTATATAATATATTTTTTTTTGTAATTATAAAAATTGTAAAATATGCATATGGTGGAATGAAGTATTATTCTTATTAAAAAAAAAAATAAAAATTACATTAAATATAACACACTCCGTAGCGAAGCACAGGAATCCATCTAATATTTTTATATTTTCGTATTGAAGCTTCCTTAAAATTAATCCATAAAACGTCAAACAATTAAGTTATAGAAAGTTTACTCACAACCCTTTTTGGACTTTATAAAAGGATAATCAAGTTTAAGCACCCTCGTCCCCGTGCCTCAGTTAGATTCACGAGGATGTTGTCTATATAATTTCAAAGTTCTAAAAACACGGCTAAAGACAAGGGCGTGCCTTTTAGTTCACCTTTATGTCACGAATGAGCACTTCAACGTAAGAATGGTAACGCTAATATTCTGACATAACATCGAACGAAGATGAAGGATTTGGATAAAAAGCGAATTTTTATCCTATAAGCTATTGAAAACAAATAAAAGCAATTTCTGATAGTCCTTCTTCAGAGATATTTGACTGAGAGTCGAAATCCTGATCACTATTAAATTTTAATCTAATTAAATCTTAATCACTGTTAAAAATTGTATGGGATCAAAAAGTACCACATCAAAAATTGTCTCGCGAGAATAATAAAGGTAAAACAAAAGAAAAAAAAATCAAAAAATAATGAAAAGTAATCTAGAACAAAATAGTTGTAAAATGTTATTAGTTATAACGAAAAAAACAAAACAAAAAAAACCTTATTACCATAAATTTGCGGATTCTTTTTGATATCGATTCAAAGACATAAAGGGGTACTATTTTAGCGATAAAGCGATGTTATTAGTGAGCAAAGCCATCACGAGAATTATTCCGGTTGAATATAAATGCGCACAATTTGCCGAGTTATGCAATATGCATTGCAGATGCAGATGAAAGGACAGACACCTGAATAAGTCATAACATTCCCTTCTTGAAGAGCAATAGGGATTCTATTTCGATTTACAGGTTGTATAAGACGTAACATTATGACGGCACAATATTTACATTCCTTTCCAGCTAAAAATTAGTAGATAGTAACGATTATGTTCAGCCAATACAGTTAACAATATTAGGGCTCTATTATTGCCGTAAGAGACTAATTATTATAATTATGATCTTTAATGAAATTAAAGACACCATCGCTCCGTGCAAACAATTTAATACATACTTGCAAGAGAATTCCCAGACTTCAGGCAACATTGTGCTGAACACAATGTTTAATGTTTGTTATAACACTGAGAGACTCTCGCTTACCTACAAAGAACCACCCGGCCCTTCCTTACCATATGGTATTTTATTCTATCAAAAGTATATAATACGAGACAAGATTACTACCCGGACAACGACTTCTTTTAAGACCCTATTTCTAACCGTTATTTTATGGCTTTCACCCAATAGTTTTTAAAGTTATAGATATGAAATTTAAATTAAAAGAATGTAGCTTTCAGACCCCGCAAACCCCATATCTCTATGTACTATACAGGGTGGCACAAAAGTATGGAAACCCCTGAATAACTCGTCAGAAATGCATTATTTTGAAAAAAGTTAAATACAAAAGTTTCAGGATTTTTCCTTAGCTATTCAATGGTGATCTTGGATTTGACCTTAACCTTGCCCTTAAGGGTTATTTGAAGGTCAACTTTGTTATTTTAAATGGGAACCCCCATCTTTTATTGCGGATTTGAAAAGAGCAGGAAATTTTATGTAAAATATGACCTTCACCATGTCCTTGAGCATGACCTTTAAGGTCAAAATTGTTTTTCCAACGGGAAACTCTAATTTGTATTGCGAATTGTGAAATAACCAAATTTCTCCCTTCAACAGCAACCTTCACCACGGACTACACC
>KZ651187.1:362777-379386 GCA_001010745.2 Gerris buenoi | reverse complement strand
TCCCCCCCCCCGTAATGTTTAGGGGGCACTTGATTCGTTAACCTTTTTTCGGGCACTTCTAACTGCACCATTAGTATAATTGACTGTTATGATAAGCAATATTTCAAATTCAATTTCTAAATCATATTCATTTTGTAACAATTCTTTTTAGAATAAGCAATATCATTCTCTTAGTAAGCATTAATATAATAAATTCAAACGGATTTAGCTACAAAAGATGATTGGTAATTTTATTAAAACAATATTTCTCAACGACAGGAACTTTGATTGTAGGGTTATACACTTTTATTATGCAAAGCGTCAATGTTAAATTGGAAAAAATCGGATTATTAATTTTATGTGTTCAATAAACGTTTTTATTTCAATAAATCATATTATAATTTATTAAAATTAAATAAATATTTTTGTATGATTATGTATTTGAGCATTTATATCGGATGTTTTTTTGATATTGAATGCGAATTATCTACCCATTCAAGGATAAGCGTAAGTATATGTATGATATATATTTTTTTTTAAAAAAATGACTTTATTGAAATGTCAGAAGGTTTTAAGTTCTTAAAATGTAATTAGAATACATTTAAAGCCAAAAAAAAGAAAGAAAATCTTACTATCGAAAAAGGTTGGCTAATTAATACACATTTATGGTCAGAGAAAAATAAATTTTAGGGGAAAAATGTCAGTCTCTTTCTCTAGCTCAGCAGAGCCATATTTTGTTATGAAAGTAATAAAATATTAAAGTAATCAATGTTGTATTTAATGACATGGCCAAAATGATAATGCAATATGTGTGGACAAGGATACAGACATAAATGCTCAAGCACATTTAAGACAGGCTAACTCTCGTTGAAGACATATTTAAATGGTATCAGTTTTTACAGTACTCTTTGATAAATATTCTCCCATAAAGGGTTCAAACCTTCAGACTACTCTATTTCTTATAGGGTTTCTCGTTAGATTTAAATTTGACAGTTTAGAACGCAGAATAATAAATTTATAGAGTAAAATAATTTCAAGATAAAAATAACTTTTTATATACTACTTTTTAAATTTTCTGTTGACTAAAAAATCATAAATTTGAAACCCGAAAAAATGAAAATTGTTAATATGGGACATGTCAAAACAAATAAAATAACTTGCGAATTTTTTCCGAACAAATATTCCATACAGCAAAATTTGCTGAAAACGAATTAAATTCTGCTGAAAGATGGCTAAAAGTATTAAAATAATGCATTGTCATCGTGTTCTGAGCTATTCTTAAAGTTTCAAATGTCTAGCTACTCGGGAAGTTTGTTAAAAATCGATTGCAAGATTTGTACTGGACAAACAAACAAACAAGAAATCAAGCTAATAAAAACGTAGTAAAATTAACATTTGTAAATTGAAAATATACTTGAAAAATTAAATGACAGTTTTAATAAAGTGATTAAATTAATATCAATGTTAAAAGGAATATTTTTGGATTAAGAGAGGAAAAAAGTTATTATTATCCAACTTTGACAATTCATAAAGCGACATTATTAATATTTAAGGAACGATGCGTCGTCTGAACAGAGGAGAAAGTAAAGAAACAAACAGCTCGTTGAAAAGTATCATAAATAATAGAGGAATGCGAGATGGACCTCCATTACCAAGAGAAAAGGAACAACTTTTGAAGATAAAGAAGAAAAAAAAACTATTCTTTTCCATTTCAAGCGAATATTTCAGGAGTAAAATATATATATATAAAAAAAACCCGAGAGGATCTTTTATTCATACTAAGTGTTAAAGGTCATAAAAGTAACTTGAAGAGAAATTGATGACAATTTTCTGATCCATATAGTTGGCAATAATATTATACATAGTTAAAGATGAAAGTTGTTTTCCCCTTATAGTTGATTATACAAATACATAGTATAACTCAGATAATAAAGACCACAAGTGTTAGGTAAATAAAAACAGACTGCCAATTGGTGTTGCACATAGCTTCCTCGCATGCTATCATGTAATTCATTAATTTTACTCGTATGCTTGTACAGGCCATTGCTGTCTAATTTGTTTAATTGTTTACCCCATTTTTTAGCCTTTCAAAATGTGATTGATTTTTTACATTAATAAAAAGTATTATTTAGTAAATGTATAAATTTAGGAAATGTTAAAGTATAAATTAGCAAATAAAGTATAAATTAAAGCAAATGTTAAAGTATAAATTTAGCAAATGTTAAAGAACACAGATCGATCAAATTAAACTGTGCCTATCAGCGGGTTACTTTCAATAAACCATAAAAGTTTCAAACAAATCAGAGAAGTACTTTTGAAGCTATAAGTGTAAATGTATGTTTGTGCGCATGCAGAAGAGAAACAAATTAGTGCATAAGGTTGAAACTTATATGGGACCAACAATGAGCTAATTATGACCTATGCCATATAAATTCCATTAAAATCGGATGTGCAGTCCTAAGGAAACTTGAGCCTACAAAAAAGGTTTTTGACTTTTTGACTCAAATGAAAGCCACAGGGTCAGCGTGACAATTCCATTTAACTTCCATCCAACGTCCATTTAAACGTCAGCACACTCTAGGCCTGTCCTGAGCGGTCGCATCGCAAAAATCCGCCTGAGATCGGTTTAATGTATTTTATATGGACCAGCGCACACGCCGCATCGTATCACGTTCTAAGCGGCTTTTGCTTCAGCGTAAATCCGTCCCAATCTGCCCCGACACAGTTTGTGTCAGGCACCATCAATAATTCGGTGGGGACACAGTATGAAAAAATTACCAAAAACACAAAATCTAAAGGATTTTAAGTCAAACGTTATGTTCCATATTAAATTAAAGATCTTGTGTTAAGACAAACGTTGTAACATCACATGGTACGCTTTTTTTCTTTTTTCCTTTTTCCTTGTGTTTTATTTCTTCATCAAGCATGTCACAGTTTTCAGTCTGTGGCCTATCGTTTTGCATATCATTCGAGGAGATGCCTTTTCCTGTAAGGGAATCCACAACGTTTTCTTCCCACTTGCATCTGGGGCGTCCTCTTGGTCTTCTTCCTTCAGGCCGCACCTCCCAAGCCATACGTGGAAATCTTCCTTCTTCGTGTATTTCCCTACACTCTATGAAGGTACCACATCTCCGCTGCCTGAACTCTGCTTTTGTTTTTGCAAGTGAGTGTCCAAGATTCAGCACTATAGGTAAGAGTAGGCCGGTTAATGGACTTTTATACAGCCATTTTTGTGTCCTTATGGATTTCTGTCTTTCCTTTGAAGCTTCTACTGAGAGCGTGGTAGCATCTTCCTGCGGCTGCCACTCTGTTGTTCTCAGCATCTAAAGAGCCATTTTAGCTGATCGTTAAGCCGAAGTATTTAAAGGTCTCCACCTGCTGTAGGTACTCACCTCTGAGACGGATATTGAGTTGTATGGGGCTTCGTGCTATGACCATAGTCTTAGTTTTGGCCACACTAATGAACGTGTGCCAATGCCGTATTTCTTCCTCCCATATATTGAGGTTATTTTGCAGCAATTGCGCATTTCAGGCCAGTAGGGCCACATCGTCCGCATAGAAGCCGTCTCCGATATGGCTGTAGACTGGAGATATGGCTCTTGACTGGCTGTAGTTTTCAACCCTGAACTCCTTTGAGCGCCGCTTGCAGGATTTAACTATATCATCCACTAGAATAATAAACAAGTAGGGTGACAGAATGTCACCCTGTCTTACTCCCGTAGTCATGAACACTGTCGAAGTGGCCCCGGATGTTCGAACTTGGATTCTACCCTTTTTGTAGAAGCTCTCGATAGTAGATAGTAGGTTGTTATTTACATTCCTCATCTCTAAAATTTCCCAGAGCTTTGTCCAAGGAACTTTGTCGAAAGCCTTCTCCAAGTCTAAATTGCATATGTGCACCTAGGAGTCGTACTTCGTACTCAATGATTTTTTCTGATACTTGCCTTATGACCAAGATTAGATCTTGAGGTATACGTCCCCTTATTATTATTATTACCATTATTTTACTTAATCTTAAGAAGCTAAAAATTTATTTTATCATGATGGTTTAAATCCAAATATAGGTGTCACACTCGGAGTCGGGAGGTGAACCCGTTCTCCCTGATAAGTGAATATACGGACGAAAGCTGCGCTACATAAGAACCCTAATTTAATTAATCATATTCAGGCATAAAAATGTTTCAGAGTAAGAAAAATCAGTGCCTTAAAACATCAAATACTTTTGAAAAAGATATAAAAATAACAAAAGGAACTAAAAAATAGTATAAAATAGCTAGCTAAGTAATGACCCNCAACTCCGAAGTACTCCGAACTCCACAGGGGAATCAGCCTATTATCGCATGTTTGGAAGACATGTGAGGACTGAGCTTGATCTAATGGTGGATTACCATTTCGATGAAGGAAAGGCAATCAAGACCAGACGGCCAAGGCGAAGTTTTAAGGCTGGGGACCGAGTACAGTTCCGGTGTTACACCCCCGGGACTAAATGGATGTTTGGGACGGTGCAAGCTAGGCAAGGCCAGTTACACTATACCATCCAAGAAGATGACATTGGACGCACCCATAGAAGACATACGGACCAAATAATACGAAAATTTAGGGGGGAAAACTGATGTATATTTTATTTGAGTGACATTGACGAAGTATTTTTGTATATTATATATTATTGAATAAATATAGAATGTGAGTTATGAACCTAATAACTTAACATATATATATAAAAGGTTTCTTGTGGCAGTGCAACCGTTCCAAATAGAAACTACAAGTTCCTTCTTACTTTAAAAACACTAGTCATAGAAACAATATTTCTCTATCCAAAATAATTATAATTGAGATGAAAATTGGCAAATACAATAACATTATTTGATTTTTCCAGTCGCAGTGTGTAGAAAGTAGTCCAATATAGAAAGAGAAAGTGAGCATTTGTGTGACTAAATATCACAATTCCTTATTGCCGGGTATTATTCTATATTTCTGAAAAGCGAAGCATTGAAAGAATTTAAAAAAAAAATCAAACTAAGAAGAACATATTTGTGAAGCACTGAAGGGCTGAACTTGATTTAGGCCTCTCAATCAAAATGTGCACATTTACACTACCTCATCTGATTTTACCTAAATATATTTAGGTCACTAAAAGCAGACTCCACGTTTGTCCTCGCCAAATAATTGTCCTTGAAATGGTTTCTAGATTTACCTGAACTATATTTCAGGAAAAATCCGACAAAAACAATTTTCAATTTAATTTAAACTTATAGAGTTGAATTATTTTATAAATTTAATCAAAAAAGCAATTAAAACCAAATAGAATAAGTTAAGTCAGAAAATAATACTTAACATGACTCCTTTTTATGAATAATTAAAGCAAAGTTAAGTATCAAATTGAAAAACTTAAATAAGAGATACTTATTTTCCAATTATTTTAAAATATTTCGAAGTAAATTTCTAACAGTGAGAATATAAATACATTTTAAATATCTAAAAATGTCTTAATTTGAGTTGAACTTATTATTACTTATATAGTAGGGTGGGGCAAGATAACTTGCTTATTAAAAATGAGCACCTTGAAGCGTGGGCTAGTCCGAGGAAGGTGGGGATTTGGGGATGGCCTCATTCGAAATGGTTGGAACTAATGTTTTGCTACCTGGCGGTGATGCATTGAACTAAGGAGCAGCGATGCATTTGTTACCTCATTCCAATAAGGGGGGAATTTGCTTGCCCGCCCGATTTCACCCCCTACGACTTCTTTTTGAGGGGTCATTTGAAATTCCTTGTCACCAGCCACTCACGGACCCTGGATGACCGAAGACCAACATTCACGTAGCAATTGCCAATGTATCAATCGCATTTGTGTGACTAAATATCACAATTCCTTATTGCCGGGTATTATTCTATATTTCTGAAAACTGAAGCATTGAAAGAATTTAAAAAAAAAATCAAACTAAGAAGAACATATTTGTGAAGCACTGAAGGGCTGAACTTGATTTAGGCCTCTCAATCAAAATGTGCACATTTACACTACCTCATCTGATTTTACCTAAATATATTTAGGTCACTAAAAGCAGACTCCACGTTTGTCCTCGCCAAATAATTGTCCTTGAAATGGTTTCTAGATTTACCTGAACTATATTTCAGGAAAAATCCGACAAAAACAATTTTCAATTTAATTTAAACTTATAGAGTTGAATTATTTTATAAATTTAATAAAAAAAGCAATTAAAACCAAATAGAATAAGTTAAGTCAGAAAATAATACTTAACATGACTCCTTTTTATGAATAATTAAAGCAAAGTTAAGTATCAAATTGAAAAACTTAAATAAGAGATACTTATTTTCCAATTATTTTAAAATATTTCGAAGTAAATTTCTAACAGTGAGAATATAAATACATTTTAAATATCTAAAAATGTCTTAATTTGAGTTGAATTTATTATTACTTAAATAGTAGGGTGGGGCAAGATAACTTATTAAAATGAGCACCTTGAAGCGTGGGCTAGTCCGAGGAAGGTGGGGATTTGGGGATGGCCTCATTCGAAATGGTTGGACCTAATGTTTTGCAACCTGGCAGTGATGCATTGAACTAAGGAGCAGCGATGCATTTGTTACCTCATTCCAATAAGGGGGGATTTGCTTGCCCGCCCGATTTCACCCCCTACGACTTCTTTTTGAGGGGTCATTTTAAATTCCTTGTCACCAGCCACTCACGGACCCTGGATGACCGAAGACCAACATTCACGTAGCAATTGCCAATGTATCAATCGCCATGCTGGTGAGGGTGCCTGAACAAAGCAATGCCTGAGCTGGGAGCGTTCATATCGTAGGTGGCGATAACCTGTGCTACTTGAATTCGTATAGGTCATCGGTGGCTGTCCTTTTTTCTTCCTCTTTTTCTATTTTTAACATCCTCCAGAACTTCGTTTAGCAATGTATAAAATTCCCCACTTTATAATCTCTTAGCACATATTAGATGAACAATATCGGTTTCCTTTCTTCAAAAATATCATATATTTGTAGGAGAGTAAAAGTTGACAACTCTGTGCTTCTGGCGTTAAGTATGGCTGTGCCAGATTCCGGTGGCAGTTGTCTCGAGATTCAGTGGCCGGGAAACCGAGTGTCCCGTGAGAAACAGGCCTAAAAACAGACTTTTTTAGATCTATATTTTTTAGAATATAAATTACTTTTATGACAATGGGATGTTCAGTAGTAGTGTGAGATTACTTTGAGACAAGTAATCTCACACTTATGTTTTTATAAGGGGAGTAGCAGAAAATAGAAGAAAATTTCGTATATCTTCTATATTCTTCAGATTGTTAGTACCTCTGTTTTATTTTATAAGGGGAGTAACAATCTAAAGAAGTGCCGAAAGAACTAATATATACTCGTACATTATGTTAAAAGCAGTTTTAGTTAGCATAATAATAAAATAATTTAAAGTAGTAAATACTTAACAATATAAACATTGTTAAGTGAATATAAGATTAGTACACCATCATATTTGAATAATTAATTTAAACAAACACAATTTATTTTATTTTATTTTAAAGTAGATTATTAAAAGAAATTTATTTAAAAGCCTGTAGGCTTAAGTGAGGATGAAGTAGAAAGTTTAAAGCGTCACTAGCATAGAAGGGCTTCCTGTTAAATACGACTGAAACAAGAATAAAAGGGTTAAATGGGTGTTTGACACTCTAATGGAGAGGCAGGGGGTAGGATGTTGGTCAGTCCATTACACGGCAGAAGGGGTTTCACAGAACGGAGAGCGACTACAGAATAGAAAAGTTTCATAGTGAGGATCCTTTCCATGACAACGGTTGAGCCCGACAGCTCTGGAAAATCCGTGGTGGCAAAAAGAGTTCACGTCGAGAACTTTACAAAACTAAAGAGACATACGAAAAGGAGAGATCTTCAAATGTTGCTTCTTTTCTTCAGCTTTTACACTGGCAATTTACTTTAGGATTGAAGTTTAAAAGATTTTCCCTTGACATAAGCATGAAAAACTCGGGCGAGATATACTGCTCTTGTTTTGTAAAACGAGAAAACCTCCGGAAAGCTTAATCATAGCGGGTGATTTTGAAGAGAAACTTAGTAGAGGTCTTGAACTTTGTAAAATCTACGAAATCCCGACTCGAGAACATCTCCGTGTCAAAACTTGTTTCACCGATCCTTAAATTTGAATGACATTTATTTAATTAGTCGGGGGCCTGGAAACATCAAGTAAGCAACATCTGCACAAAGCTTCACTCTCCAATTTATATTTCTTGTGAATATACTCGTGCTGTCTGGGTAACTTCCACTATTATCTTTTTAGAAACGAGTACATCAATTACAATTAACTTAAACAGAATTTCTAATTCTCAATAAAATTATTCACTACACTTAGTTTTTAACTAGATTAGTACATAAACAATAGAGCTTCTTTGATATTTATCTAGACAAGCAATTTGATTAAAAAAGTTGAAAACCCGAGGATTTTCTTTAGCAATTTTAGAAAAGGATTTTCTGACATTCCGCTTCTCTTGCCAGAGAACTATAATAATAGGAAAGTAGAGTGTTCTTCATGAAAATCACGAAGACGAACAAACCAACAGAACTAACTACACACATTGTGATGACAAAGTTGACAAGAGATGAAAACTTGTAGAAGAAAGAAAGCTGACGAACAAGCATTAAAACCCAGATAATTAAAAAATAGGGAATACATTTACATAACAATTTATTTTATCAAATTCTAAATAATTTTAAAACAAAAACAAAAAAGTTTGGTTTTTACGTAAATATTAAAATAAAACTTTAAACATAAAAAATCCCCAGAAAGGAACTCAGGTTTAAATAATTTAATCAATACGTTAGTGAGAGGTTTTATTTTTCTACCAATAGGAACACAGTGACAGGAAAAAATTTGTTGTTGTTGATACAGTTTTTTCTAGTTTGGCCATCTCATGTGTGCTGCTTTTTCAGTTTTTCTTTAACCTTCAAATTTCTCTCTGAAAGCTTTAGCCTTTAGAGGGATAACAATAAAATGCTTATTATAATGCATTAATCGTCTTATTGATGGTTAGTTGTTTAAAGTTATTTAAATGTAGAGAATTTGTTTTTTAAAAAAATCTACCCATAAAAAAGTGAAATAAAATATTTTATTTTTCAGCAAATACCTCAACAACGTTGGTTTAAACGTCTTACTTTAAAAATAATATATAAACCAGAACAATCTCAGAAAGGATTCAAAGCACAAAGATCCAGTAAAGCTTATCGGTTAGAATAATAATCCAATACAACAATAATTATCCGCCGTTTGTATTCAATCGCTACTCCGAGTCATAAAAACGTGACGGATCCTAATATCGGACGAAAAAGCAATTGAAGGCGATTCAGAAATTCTATATGAGATGAAATAGACATGAGTTTAGTGGACCTAATGCCATTAGCGGATAATTGGACAGTACTCAGGAGACTATTATCTTATAAAGGGTTGTTTAGATCAGATTTATGAAGGAGATAAGGTGAGTTCAAATGCTATTTGAAACACATAGAAATCTAAGTATTATCATCTAAAACAATATAATCTAAAAACAATGGCTACACTCATAGCAGCAGAACTACTGTAAAATTATTTTATTTATTGACCTAAATAACAACGTTGGTTTAAACGTCTTACTTCATGAAAATCACGAAGACGAACAAACCAACAGAACTAACTACACACATTGTGATGACAAAGTTGACAAGAGATGAAAACTTGTAGAAGAAAGAAAGCTGACAAACAAGCATTAAAACCCAGATAATTAAAAAATAGGGAATACATTTACATAACAATTTATTTTATCAAATTCTAAATAATTTTAAAACAAAAACAAAAAAGTTTGGTTTTTACGTAAATATTAAAATAAAACTTTAAACATAAAAAATCCCCAGAAAGGAACTCAGGTTTAAATAATTTAATCAATACGTTAGTGAGAGGTTTTATTTTTCTACCAATAGGAACACAGTGACAGGAAAAAATTTGTTGTTGTTGATACAGTTTTTTCTAGTTTGGCCATCTCATGTGTGCTGCTTTTTCAGTTTTTCTTTAACCTTCAAATTTCTCTCTGAAAGCTTTAGCCTTTAGAGGGATAACAATAAAATGCTTATTATAATGCATTAATCGTCTTATTGATGGTTAGTTGTTTAAAGTTATTTAAATGTAGAGAATTTGTTTTTTAAAAAAATTTACCCATAAAAAAGTAAATAAAATATTTTATTTTTCAGCAAATACCTCAACAACGTTGGTTTAAACGTCTTACTTTAAAAATAATATATAAACCAGAACAATCTCAGAAAGGATTCAAAGCACAAAGATCCAGTAAAGCTTATCGGTTAGAATAATAATCCAATACAACAATAATTATCCGCCGTTTGTATTCAATCGCTACTCCGAGTCATAAAAACGTGACGGATCCTAATATCGGACGAAAAAGCAATTGAAGGCGATTCAGAAATTCTATATGAGATGAAATAGACATGAGTTTAGTGGACCTAATGCCATTAGCGGATAATTGGACAGTACTCAGGAGACTATTATATTATAAAGGGTTGTTTAGATCAGATTTATGAAGGAGATAAGGTGAGTTCAAATGCTATTTGAAACACATAGAAATCTAAGTATTATCATCTAAAACAATATAATCTAAAAACAATGGCTACACTCATAGCAGCAGAACTACTGTAAAATTATTTTATTTATTGACCTAAATAAAAATTAAAACTTATTAACTATGAATTGCGACAACGCAGTTGTGCGCAAGCAAAGTTTGCGGGAGGAGGGAACTTTTGTTTGTACGGTCAATTTATTATTAGCTCCTTACAGAAAAATTAAAAAAACTTTTGTCCCTCTTCCCACAATCGTATCCCTCAACTAACTTTAAAACGATTAAGTGGTAACCAGAAAAAAAATACTCTGCCAATTAATGTGGCACATAGCTTCCTCGCAAAGAAAAGAACAAATTAAGAAAAATACCATAAATATAAAAAAATTTGGAACCGCGTGGCACTGTTCCAGTAAATATTNTATTCTTTTAACTCAACGCGATAACAATGAAAAACTTTATAGGACAGACTTCAACTCAGGGTTTGGGTTCTGCCAAGGTAAGCTTGCTTAGAGGGAGATTCCCTGAAACGACAAAACCGCAGTTAAAGCGAGCTCCGCCCCCTGGGGGAAGGAAAAAAGAAAAAAATGGGAATACCACCTCCAGAAACGATTTTGTTTTCAAATGTGTCGCCGTGCAAACACATATATAAAACTTGGATTCAACTTGGGAAAGAAAAAAAACATAGATAAAATATATTATCCAAACCCCAAATCCACACAATTATAAACTCGAGAAAAAATTAAAATTCTTCTAACCACGGTATAATGACCAGGATTAAAAAAGTTTACTTAAGATAATTTCTTCAAAAATAGTTAATATTACCTAAATTATTTTCAAAAAGTATATTCTACACCGGATAATACCTATTTATTATAACTGATACTGCAACTGATATAGTTTTAATTAATACACAGAAACGTTCTCTTCCTGTAAAATAATCCTTGCTACAGCATTTATAAAGCCATCATCAGTGCCGATTATGGAACAACTAAAGGTGACGGTATGAGGTGGGTGAATTATACCAAGTCTGAGACTAACGTAAGACACTGTGAGGCTGAAAGCTGCAATGACGAATAAACAGACATAAGGACGGAGATGCGCAGGTATCAGGTATCAATGGTTTCGTTTTTGGCTGTACCCTATAAACGACTTAAAGATAAAAAAGGGGAAAATCGACATTGGTTGAAGTATATTTTATTTATTTAAATTATGCCATTGTGGTCAATGTCATAATTAATTATGTCATAAGTTAACAATGATACAATTTGAAACATTCACATTTATTTTTTCACTCGTGAAATGTAATTTGTCATTTATTAAAATGGATTATGAGAGGACATTCATCGTTATAGTCTCCTATAATTAAGATGTATATAATTCAAGTGAAACATCGTGGACAGGGCCTATAAACGTTGATACCTTTAAACTTTCGGTTCGTAAAATATAGTCGTATTTTATTAAAAAAATACTTTCAATTCTTCATTTCAGCCATAATTCTTTGTACAATAACATTTAACTCGCTATTATAATATATTCCAATAAATAACTTTATTAAAAAAATAATGTTCTATTCAAAACATAAAATAAATTAAGTGCAGACATCGATCCTAACGGACTAAATGTTGAACACAATGAGAAAAAAAAATAAACTGGCACTGTTTCCTATGTTTTCCTAAATAAATAAATAAAATTGCCAGAAAAAGAAAGAGAATTCAAAGTATAGAAACAAAAGCAGTTACACAAAATGAAAATATGATCAATTTCAGGTTTACATTAATTTTGGGCTTGGTAAAGACGAATTCAAATGAAGCGTTCTTTTTACTTTCTCATTTAAACTGATTTTTGTGAGATCTTGTACTTACTCGTTATAATATGCATATATGTAATTTCAAAAAAGTGGATTTTAATCATTGTTTTCGTTAGTGCAGGCGGATGAAGTCTAAACTATAGGGCCTATTTCAGAAATATGCTTTCAAAAAAATAACGGTCAAAAAATAAATTTTAAATCTATTATTGGGGACCAACCACGCCAAATATTCTGAAAAAATAGAGAATATTTTTCGAAAACGGTTCAAAAGATTTTCATTAAAATTCCAAAATTTAGTCCATTTCAATAAGTCTAACTCTAGACATAAAAGGCGGATTTTACATTGCACGCGAGTCCGATCGAGGCGCGATCAGCCGGTTATCAGCCAGTCGAATTCGATTCCAATTAATCTAGCCGAATGTAAAATGTGAAATGTTTAATTATAATAAAATGTAACTAAAATAAAAGTGGTAAACACTGGCCCAAGTAATCAAGTAATTATTGAGAAAAGTATTGTACGAGATGTATCGGACAGATCGTTTTTGATCGCATTCCAAAAAAAAAATTAAATAAAATAAAATAAAAAATACATGAGAACTAAGTACTTCTTAATTCCTTTTGTAATAAAACATTTAAGGTGTTTGTAGCAAAGTTAGATTTAATTTAATTTTAAGTTAAATAAAAACGTTTAAGTTAAATAAAATATTAACCCTACTTTAAATATTAAGTAATGTTGCAAAACCGCCTTTTGTAAGCGGTTAAAACATCTATTTTAATAGATCGTCAAATGTATCAGTGATTATAAACTTAAAACATCAAAAAGGGGGAATTTTACCTACAAAATATGCGTATTAAAAATGCCTTAAAACACAGTCTCCTAATTTTACTACAAAAATAGAGGGTGGGGGGAAAGCACGAATTACACAAATTTTAAGGACCATGGCTTAAAGATAAATTAATTAATTCAATTTTAATTTCGTAAATGGAGAAGAAGAAAAAATGGAAGTACCTCATAACTATTTAGTTCTGCCCACCAGAATCGTAATTAACTTCCGTTCACACGTTAACTTCAACTTCATCAACACCGTCCATTTGCGCAAGGATTAAACTTTATAAGATCAACAATTTAAAATGAACATCTATATTCGTTTATTTGAAAAGGAATAAGTTATACTTTATATTATGAATAACCCATTAGTAAATTTGGAACAAAGTTCCTTATGGTACATTCTGGAGCCCGAGAGTGAATCCGAAAAAACGACCAAAATCACCATCATAAAAAAGTGACGGTTATTTTGATCGAAATCTACCGATGACGATAACTTGAGTAAAAAATGACAGTTACTTAAAATTTGGTACACATGTTCATTTTACCAATGCCCAGGCTGAGTTCATTGGACAACGTTATCCGCCCAAGCGCTCACGCGTAACGCTCGCGTAAACGTTAGCTTCTAATTTAAAATTGGAATTTTAGGAGGTGAGAAAATTCTAACTTCATCTATTTAATGAGACAAACAACTTTTTTAAATTATTATTTTTTTTTAGTAACACGAACACCGACACTGCTATGAAGAGATAAAGATCGCTAAATTTATTAAAGCGGACCTAAACGCGTCTATAATAAATAGAAAACCCGATATCTTACGTTCTAACATAACGATTTTAATAAAACTTCTTACACGTACATAGTCTAAAAGTGTGATTTTATCTATATATATAAAATCCAAATACCACTGACTGACTGACTGACTCACTGACACATCACGATATCTCTGAAACCACTGGACCTNATTAATGTATAAATAAATTAATATATAAATAAATTAATGAATAAATAAATTAATGAAGAATGTCCACTTAAAAGTATAAATAAATAAAATGTTTTTTATATTATAGTATTTCATCTTCTTTCGCATACGGAAAAAAATTAATGTATAAATAAATTAATGTATAATTAGTGTATAAATAAATTAATATATAAATAAATTAATGAAGAATGTTCACTTAAAAATATAAATAAATAAAATGTTTTTTTATATTATAGTATTTTATCTTCTTTCGCATTCTAGAAAAATACAATAGTAAATAACTTTAGGTAGTATTGATAAGGAATAATTTAGCAAAAGAAAATAAAAAAAGAGAAAACAAAAGTTTTTGTTACACTTTGAAAATATTATGGCCTAAAAACCCCGTATTTTTGGGGTAGAGGGGGGGGGGTAATCTTATCAAGGAATTACTGGTGAGTAAAGGCTTTGTTTATTTTTTGGCAACAGGCACTTTGGCAAAAAGTCCGTGTTCCACGAACAGAGAAATAAAATGTCCAAAGAATAAAGACATTTTCTTTTATAAAAAAAGAGAAAAAAAAGTCGGGAGGCATTTTGGCTTTATTCCACTACAGCATTACAAATAAAACCTAACTAATAAAAATAAAGTTAAAGAGTAATGATAATGATAATTTGTTAAGGCTTTTTTTTATTTTTTCTTTCCCTTTTTTTTAAGGGAGAAAACATAAAATTATATGACTTAAAATAAAATAAAAAATACATGAGAACTAAGTACTTCTTAATTCCTTTTGTAATAAAACATTTAAGGTGTTTGTAGCAAAGTTAGATTTAATTTAATTTTAAGTTAAATAAAAACGTTTAAGTTAAATAAAATATTAACCCTACTTTAAATATTAAGTAATGTTGCAAAACCGCCTTTTGTAAGCGGTTAAAACATCTATTTTAATAGATCGTCAAATGTATCAGTGATTATAAACTTAAAACATCAAAAAGGGGGAATTTTACCTACAAAATATGCGTATTAAAAATGCCTTAAAACACAGTCTCCTAATTTTACTACAAAAATAGAGGGTGGGGGGAAAGCACGAATTACACAAATTTTAAGGACCATGGCTTAAAGATAAATTAATTAATTCAATTTTAATTTCGTAAATGGAGAAGAAGAAAAAATGGAAGTACCTCATAACTATTTAGTTCTGCCCACCAGAATCGTAATTAACTTCCGTTCACACGTTAACTTCAACTTCATCAACACCGTCCATTTGCGCAAGGATTAAACTTTATAAGATCAACAATTTAAAATGAACATCTATATTCGTTTATTTGAAAAGGAATAAGTTATACTTTATATTATGAATAACCCATTAGTAAATTTGGAACAAAGTTCCTTATGGTACATTCTGGAGCCCGAGAGTGAATCCGAAAAAACGACCAAAATCACCATCATAAAAAAGTGACGGTTATTTTGATCGAAATCTACCGATGACGATAACTTGAGTAAAAAATGACAGTTACTTAAAATTTGGTACACATGTTCATTTTACCAATGCCCAGGCTGAGTTCATTGGACAACGTTATCCGCCCAAGCGCTCACGCGTAACGCTCGCGTAAACGTTAGCTTCTAATTTAAAATTGGAATTTTAGGAGGTGAGAAAATTCTAACTTCATCTATTTAATGAGACAAACAACTTTTTTAAATTATTATTTTTTTTTAGTAACACGAACACCGACACTGCTATGAAGAGATAAAGATCGCTAAATTTATTAAAGCGGACCTAAACGCGTCTATAATAAATAGAAAACCCGATATCTTACGTTCTAACATAACGATTTTAATAAAACTTCTTACACGTACATAGTCTAAAAGTGTGATTTTATCTATATATATAAAATCCAAATACCACTGACTGACTGACTGACTCACTGACACATCACGATATCTCTGAAACCACTGGACCTACGACCATGAAATTTTGTAGGTGCGTTCCTCTAACCTCTTAGGTGCTCGCTAAGAAATATTTTTAAAATCTGACATCTTGATTCAAAATGGCGGCCATTTATACACAAAATTCTACAAGATAATATCTCCGGAACTATTTGCACTAGAACCTTAAAATTTAGAAGTTAGCTCTTTTTTATGAAGTTAGTAACTTTAGATAAATGGTGTACCAAGCAGGCATTTTGATTCAAGATGGCGGCCATATATATATAAAAGTCAACGTATGTGTGTATGTTCTTTATAGAAATCTACAGTTTTAGTCAAATCTTGATGAAAATTTGCACACTTGACCTTCAAAGCAAGGGAAAAATCAATATCTACATGAATTTTCGAAATTTAAATTTTTGTACACAGGGGTACGGGGTACAAATGTCAAAGTATTGAATACCCTTTATGATGCATATCGTTGAAAAGCTTT
>KZ651187.1:310252-327670 GCA_001010745.2 Gerris buenoi | reverse complement strand
TGTCGTACCCGTACACCCATGACTCCGTCACCCGTAATGATGGAAGGAAGGAAGTTTTCATCATTTTCAGCACATGTTTTCAGTTCTTGGGAAATGAGAACACGATATTGCTTTTGAACATGTGTCAACAGACGGGGAAAAAAGTTTGCAGCAATTCTGCGCATCCCAAGTTCATCCGCAAAAATTCTTTGGACAGTGCCATAGGACAATCCAACTTTATTACAGATGTCATGAATTGATTGTCGACGGTCTCGGAGAATTGTTTCATGCACAGTTTGGATGTTTTGGTCGTTGATTCCAGTTGAAGGGCGCCCAGAGCGCTCGTCGTCTTCCACACTCGTCTTTCCATTCTTGAGCCACTTAAACTATTCAAAGGCTTCGGTTTTTATCCATGACTTCATCACCAAATGCCTCTCGAAGCATTTGGTGAGTTTCAGACGCCGTTTTCCAGAACTTGAAACAAAATTTGCTGTGCCAATGCGTTGCTCTTTCAAATCGCTCATTACCCTATCGCAGAACACAACTAACAGTAACACAGATATCACCTCACTGACAAGACAAAAAAATCCAAAAAATCTGAAAACGATAGGAGGGGTTTGGGAGAAGTACTAGTACCGAAACCTAGCGGCAAATCGATGTACTACAGTAGTAAGAAGAGTTACACTCCGAGTCCGGGAATTTTTGGGTAGCAGTAGTATATAGAAAAGTGTCTGTAATTATGTGAAGTGTTTCTTTTATATATACGCAAATCTACAGTTTTATTCTGATCTTGTTGAAAATTTACGCACTTGACCTTCAACAAAAGTGGAAGTTCACAGTCTACATGGGGTATGCAGTATCCAGTACTTTAAATTTTAGTTCACAGGGGTTTAAAAAGTCAAAGAACCATCATTGATGCATAGGATTGAAAAGCTCTTTAAGAGTACTTACAGTAATTGATGCTATATAGACTTTTACATATTAGTAGTAGTTTTTCATATTGCAGACTAATACACACATTTTCATTATAAGGGGGTAAAATTAAAATTGTTAAAAAAAATCAAGGTTTCCCTTCTCTCATCTTTACAAGGTTGCTTTCAAGGTGTTTTATAGTAAGAATCGTATTTTATGTAAATTTTGGAGATGAACAGTGATTTTTGCGAATTTCCAATAAGGAACCAAAGTGGTGAGGTTTCCCTATAAATATGTTTCTGATGCCAAAAAAGCTTGATTGATGAGTGTAAGAGAAAGGATAAAGCAATAAATAAATATCGGAATAGAAAAAGTTTTTTACGGGCCAAACTTCTTCGCCTTAATCCTTTCTTCAACTTGGGAAATTAAAACTACAAACCAAAGTCATTAATTACTTGAATTAAAAACGAAGAATGGTCGCGTGAAAAGCTAGATCGCAAAATTTGTACGTGTTCATTGTTCATTTTAAAGAAAGGTGGAAGTTAGGTAATTTCCAAATAAAATATTTGGCTAATATTCATTCCAAGACGATAAGAGGTTTATATTTCACTTAATTAAATAAATTAACAATATATTATCAAATACGACTGATTGGTAAGTAAAATGTTGGTTATTCTAAAACATAAATAAGACTGTCTTACTTGTTTATTTTGTAATTTATATTATTGAAGAACCTTTTAGCATAATTGGCTTTTTTGATATCCGATGAATATCTATTATTTGAAAGATTGTACCATTAAGTTATTTGTTTTAACCGTGGTAATTATATTGTAGAGAGATCAACCGTTTTCATAAAGTAGATTTAATAATAACGTGTTATTCGAATCCGTGCGAATAATAAATATATATAAAGCCGGCTTACACCTTGCGATTTGTCGGCGCAATCTGAAGGAACATCATACATAACGATATATCGGTGCGATTTATCGTTCCGACCAGATTTCACCGACAAATCGCAAGGTGTAAAGCCGGCTTTATACTATTATATTACATCGGGTTAAATCATATCCACAGATTGATCCATTTTAGTAAACAAATAAAAATTTAGATACGGCACCATAAATCGAACAAACAAGTTCCTATGAGCCATATCCCGATTTTCTCTCTTTCGCCTGCAAAAGGCACTTTTAAATTTTTTGCAAACGATTTTTTTCAAGAAAAATCGGTCCGAGACAGCTCAGACTTAAGACTTCTAGTCTAGGAGATAGCGTGTATATAAGTGTCTGACTATCATCCAGCTAGAATTTTGTGTTTACGTTAATGTTTTGTACCTTTTAAGAATATGTGGTCGGCTAAGTTGGTATGCGGAACATAGCTTGGCAATAGGCATTTGAAAAAAAAAAAAAAAAAACCAGTGCCAAAGCAGCCATGTCATCCTTTTTGGTTTTGGTGGACAATATAATTTTTATGATCCTGAATACGAACTTAGTTACTATACCAATAATCAAGTTGGTGGTAGTTTGTCACTTAATAGGTTAGTTAGTCAAAAATTATTCCAAATCAAAGTGTTCCCCTGGTATTCTTAAAAGGCAACAAAACATTTACTTCTACACAAAATTCTAGCTTGATGTTAGTCAGACTCTTTTTTGGATGCTATCTTCTGGACTATTCCGTTACCTTTAGAAGAAGTAAGCTCAGAAGCAATACATTTTTCTTGAAAAAGAGATAATTTTCTTGGAGTTTTTTTGGGTTATGGTCCACAACAACCTTTTTGTTACATTGCCAATGCCCTCTCTTTTTTTCACCTCAAAAATGGATCACTCTGTATATAACCCTTCCCCCGTTTCAAGTTAAAACATATACGGCATCTTAATATTGTTTCAAGTTTATTTTAGAGCGTATATGACGGATCTGATAAAGAAATTTCACAATATTTAGACAACTAAGAAGCAATTCATTAACTTTTGTCAAGCGGAAATATCTCTTAGATTACTAGAGCTATTCAACTTTACAGCTAGTCAACTTGAAAAAAATCATAAGACTTTATATATTATAAAACAAAATCTTGCTGGAGGAAGAGTTTTAATAAAGATTTTGCAAGCTTTAAATTTAGATTGAGTTTGGTTTATTACCACCGGTTATCTACCTCATTCGAACAGAATGTTAAAACTACGTGGGAATTAATAAGAGTTGATGCGGAGTTTTGAAGGAGTTAGGTTTATTTACTCAGTTCGAAATTAAATTCCCCGCGTATGAAATGAAAACAAAAAACTTCGCTTTTCAAACTCGATGTAAATATCCATCAAGAAATGAAACGGGGGCGAGAGACAAACTCGTAAATGTAATAGATTTTTTTTCCAACTCCGATTATTTTATGAGTATTACAGATTAAAAAAGAGCGACGTATACTAAAATAAACAACTCATTGCATGCATATCTCAAGGAATACCTTTGGAGATTAACTGTGATGAAACTTCTCCAAGTAACATAACTGATCCATAAGACATCCCTCAGATATTCTTTTGTATAAATTATATCCTGTCCATGACTGTTTATCCATAGGCTCTCCTATGGTACTCCCATTGGCTCATCCTTGTTCGGCCATCCTAAGGATAGCCATGGAAAAATCTTGGAAAAAGGTCACTCTTGGCCTCGCTGAATATCCCTAACACGATAAGATCTCCTTAACATATTGTAAAACATATTTATCTGGTTTTGTATTGTTGCAGATATGTAGATAGGGTAGTTTGTGATTTGTTCTACGATGCGATTTTTAAGTTTGAATTTACTTGGAAAGTTTTTACCGAGAGTTAAAGTTCTATTTTCTAAAGTATCTGCCTATTTTTAAAATGTATTTAAAAGGACAAATCTCTGAACTAAGATCTCGTCTAAACCCACATGTAGGGGACGGCGATAGAAGAAAAATCAGCCTAAGATCGAAGGGGTTTTGCTAAGGTTTTAGCTCTTCCTTTCGAGGAGGAGCTCGATCCCCGGTTCGATTAAATAAAAGTTAAAAAATTAATCAGATAAGGATCTATAAAGTTATACAAAGGATGTTTTCCAAGAGAAACAGTCTAAAATTTGAAAATGTTATCGTTTGAGGTTTAGGTGTCCATTTTGCATGTGGCCCAATTAAAATTTTCTCCAGGAAAACCGGGTACAATTCCCGCAGATCACACATGAGATTTCTTGTCCTAATAACAAAATATTCCAAGGAACTCAAGTAGGTGTCAACATCAAAAGGTAAAAGTGTAAATATCATAACTAATTACTAATTAGAGCGTTCTAACTACTGTTCGATATTTAAATATTTAAACTTTGAACGTCCAGTATATGCCCATGTCCTAAAACTGTCCATATTGGATATTCTATGGACCTCCTTTGAATGTTAGAAGGGCAGATATCGGGTCAGATTACAGGTTATCTTTCTACCATTCATGGGACTTTCCAAAATATCGAACAAAGTGACTGTTACTCAGGGGGTAGTAAATGAAGTTAACAAAGTTAAATCATAAGCGTCGGAGAGTAAAATAAAACGACGGAGTATATCATTTGCTCTTTAAGGAATAATGTAAAAATATTTTCTCAGTTTAAGAGAGAAGAGGGAGGTAAGTTAAAAGCGCTCATTATCAGGGCATGTTCTATTATATTTTAGAATAGCGTAATATTATGTGAGGCTGGGGTCGGACCCGGGTGTAAAGTACCGGTTGTAAAGTGAAGGCGTATCAAGTGTAAATTCGAGGATAGTATGTGAAGGTACACGGAGCAGAAGGTGGGGAGTTAGGTTTCTAAGGGGGTGGCACAAGCACACACGTGCTGTGATTTACAGTACAGGCTCCTGGAGGTGGCAGCTTTACCCTATAATAGCCTTGCTATTAGGCACCCTTTGGTCTCATACGCCCCAGCTCAGACCCCCCTTTTCCCCGAATTTTATTTACTGGAAAAATCACCTTCCTTTTACCGCGTCGAAAAAGGTTGTGAGTGTGGGGGGAATTTCGAGGCAAAAATACCGCATGAGGTCAAAGTTTTGATTTTGAGACCCTTGCAGTACGGACGAGGAAAGAGGCCGGCCCTAGGACGGGTTGCCATACTAACAAGGAGTCTACGGAGCAGTTAGCCGCTTCAGCACACACTTGCTTTTACGACCCTGGTCCATTACCAGGAGAAACACTGAACAAATACTAGTAGGCCTTGTTTCCACCACCCCGACTACCTTTTTATAAACTCTGACCCAATAATTTGCTANGGGGGGGGGGGCAGGATAATTCGAATCAGAGAAACATAATAAAAATCCCCTCTTTTAACTCAATACTGATGCGACAATGAGATAACAATGTAACAAAAAAAAGTTAAACATAAATTCAGTTCCCCAAAAGGAGAAAAAAAACTTTAAAAAAGGAAACAATACACATTTTAAACGATTCTGCGGAAAATTCTATACCCTAACCTAAAGTTTCAACTTTATTTGATCGATTTCCCCCCACTAAATAATACATTTCACGAAACATCAATATTTTACGAGTACAGACACATAGCTTCTTCGCGTCCTACTTCGTATACTTTAATGATTTTATCTTATACAACCTACTATTGTCAAATTTATTTACTTTTTTCCCGTTTTTGAAATCTGTTAAAATTGTTTTGCGCATAGGATTGAAATTAATCTGGGGCTATCTGCGGGTTATTTTCGACAAATCATCTAAATTTTATAAAAATCAGATGGGTATTTCAACCAGATCTGCTTTGGGGTAGTCAACTCATACAATTTTTCAATGAATTAGATTATTCTTTAGCCCGATGTCAGTGTTTATATTCTTAAATGATAATAAAAGAACCGCATTCTTCGCAACAATTTTTTTACGCACATAAATTTGCTCTAATTTTACTGTATAGAAGTGTGATTTAATTGACGATAATAAGTGAAAAAATAAGACACAACAGAAATTAAAAGAAAAGCCATTTTATGGACAAATTAAATACGTAATTTAATATGAATTAGACTAAAAAAAAAAAAGAAATAAAACATACCCCATACAAAAATAAAAGTTTATTTCTTTGATAGAGAATTACTTTTATTGAATTAGACTAAAAAAAAAAAAGAAATAAAACATACCCCATACAAAAATAAAAGTTTAATAGTATATATTTAAAACGTTGTAACCTACATTTAGGTATATTATTAAGTCTTCACCTTGAATACAATGGTCTTAAAAATCGTAAAACTGATGCAATACATTTCCCCGCATTCTTATATTATATTAAAAATAAAGGATTAAAAAAATTAAATATTCACACTTCAAGTCTACTTTTATTTATTCTCTAAGTGCTTTATATTTTTATATAATCGTATGTTAAGGGGATAAAAATTGTATCGGGACTTACATTTTAAAGGACAATTTTAAGAATGTGGATTTTACAGTACTTAAAAGCTTAATTCAAGGGAAAAATGGGGAAGGGAGAAAAAAAAGGCTCTAACACCGTTAAGAGACGAGTGTTTAAGTGTTAAGGCCATCACGATGAAGGATAAATCTCAGTGAGACTTTTATTTATATTCTTTCCCTTTATTTTAGAATAAAAAACTTTTTTTTCTGGAAGGAACGAATGATAGATAAAAGGTCAAGCTATATAGAGAAAGGGTGGGTTATTTCTAGAAAAGACCTACCAGTAACGTTTGGAAGCTACAAAAGGGGGTCTGGACTCCCTATCCTTTTCAAAAACGGAACCCCAGCACCCCTTCCTGGGGAATTTTATTTGGTAAAAAAGCACAAAATAGAGAAAAGAAAAAAATGTGTGAGTTATATTCTACTGGCCTATTCAAGAGACTCGGGTCCAGAGAGAGAGAGAGAGAGAGAGAGAGAGAGAGAGAGAGAGAGAGAGAGAGAGAGAGAGAGAGAGAGAGAGAGAGAGAGAGAGAGAGAGAGAGAGAGAGAGAGAGAGAGAGAGAGAGAGAGAGAGAGAGAGAGAGAGAGAGAGAGAGAGAGAGAGAGAGAGAGAGAGAGAGAGAGAGAGAGAGAGAGAGAGAGAGAGAGAGAGAGAGAGAGAGAGAGAGAGAGAGAGAGAGAGAGAGAGAGAGAGAGAGAGAGAGAGAGAGAGAGAGAGAGAGAGAGAGAGAGAGAGAGAGAGAGAGAGAGAGAGAGAGAGAGAGAGAGAGAGAGAGAGAGAGAGAGAGAGAGAGAGAGAGAGAGAGAGAGAGAGAGAGAGAGAGAGAGAGAGAGAGAGAGAGAGAGAGAGAGAGAGAGAGAGAGAGAGAGAGAGAGAGAGAGAGAGAGAGAGAGAGAGAGAGAGAGAGAGAGAGAGAGAGAGAGAGAGAGAGAGAGAGAGAGAGAGAGAGAGAGAGAGAGAGAGAGAGAGAGAGAGAGAGAGAGAGAGAGAGAGAGAGAGAGAGAGAGAGAGAGAGAGAGAGAGAGAGAGAGAGAGAGAGAGAGAGAGAGAGAGAGAGAGAGAGAGAGAGAGAGAGAGAGAGAGAGAGAGAGAGAGAGAGAGAGAGAGAGAGAGAGAGAGAGAGAGAGAGAGAGAGAGAGAGAGAGAGAGAGAGAGAGAGAGAGAGAGAGAGAGAGAGAGAGAGAGAGAGAGAGAGAGAGAGAGAGAGAGAGAGAGAGAGAGAGAGAGAGAGAGAGAGAGAGAGAGAGAGAGAGAGAGAGAGAGAGAGAGAGAGAGAGAGAGAGAGAGAGAGAGAGAGAGAGAGAGAGAGAGAGAGAGAGAGAGAGAGAGAGAGAGAGAGAGAGAGAGAGAGAGAGAGAGAGAGAGAGAGAGAGAGAGAGAGAGAGAGAGAGAGAGAGAGAGAGAGAGAGAGAGAGAGAGAGAGAGAGAGAGAGAGAGAGAGAGAGAGAGAGAGAGAGAGAGAGAGAGAGAGAGAGAGAGAGAGAGAGAGAGAGAGAGAGAGAGAGAGAGAGAGAGAGAGAGAGAGAGAGAGAGAGAGAGAGAGAGAGAGAGAGAGAGAGAGAGAGAGAGAGAGAGAGAGAGAGAGAGAGAGAGAGAGAGAGAGAGAGAGAGAGAGAGAGAGAGAGAGAGAGAGAGAGAGAGAGAGAGAGAGAGAGAGAGAGAGAGAGAGAGAGAGAGAGAGAGAGAGAGAGAGAGAGAGAGAGAGAGAGAGAGAGAGAGAGAGAGAGAGAGAGAGAGAGAGAGAGAGAGAGAGAGAGAGAGAGAGAGAGAGAGAGAGAGAGAGAGAGAGAGAGAGAGAGAGAGAGAGAGAGAGAGAGAGAGAGAGAGAGAGAGAGAGAGAGAGAGAGAGAGAGAGAGAGAGAGAGAGAGAGAGAGAGAGAGAGAGAGAGAGAGAGAGAGAGAGAGAGAGAGAGAGAGAGAGAGAGAGAGAGAGAGAGAGAGAGAGAGAGAGAGAGAGAGAGAGAGAGAGAGAGAGAGAGAGAGAGAGAGAGAGAGAGAGAGAGAGAGAGAGAGAGAGAGAGAGAGAGAGAGAGAGAGAGAGAGAGAGAGAGAGAGAGAGAGAGAGAGAGAGAGAGAGAGAGAGAGAGAGAGAGAGAGAGAGAGAGAGAGAGAGAGAGAGAGAGAGAGAGAGAGAGAGAGAGAGAGAGAGAGAGAGAGAGAGAGAGAGAGAGAGAGAGAGAGAGAGAGAGAGAGAGAGAGAGAGAGAGAGAGAGAGAGAGAGAGAGAGAGAGAGAGAGAGAGAGAGAGAGAGAGAGAGAGAGAGAGAGAGAGAGAGAGAGAGAGAGAGAGAGAGAGAGAGAGAGAGAGAGAGAGAGAGAGAGAGAGAGAGAGAGAGAGAGAGAGAGAGAGAGAGAGAGAGAGAGAGAGAGAGAGAGAGAGAGAGAGAGAGAGAGAGAGAGAGAGAGAGAGAGAGAGAGAGAGAGAGAGAGAGAGAGAGAGAGAGAGAGAGAGAGAGAGAGAGAGAGAGAGAGAGAGAGAGAGAGAGAGAGAGAGAGAGAGAGAGAGAGAGAGAGAGAGAGAGAGAGAGAGAGAGAGAGAGAGAGAGAGAGAGAGAGAGAGAGAGAGAGAGAGAGAGAGAGAGAGAGAGAGAGAGAGAGAGAGAGAGAGAGAGAGAGAGAGAGAGAGAGAGAGAGAGAGAGAGAGAGAGAGAGAGAGAGAGAGAGAGAGAGAGAGAGAGAGAGAGAGAGAGAGAGAGAGAGAGAGAGAGAGAGAGAGAGAGAGAGAGAGAGAGAGAGAGAGAGAGAGAGAGAGAGAGAGAGAGAGAGAGAGAGAGAGAGAGAGAGAGAGAGAGAGAGAGAGAGAGAGAGAGAGAGAGAGAGAGAGAGAGAGAGAGAGAGAGAGAGAGAGAGAGAGAGAGAGAGAGAGAGAGAGAGAGAGAGAGAGAGAGAGAGAGAGAGAGAGAGAGAGAGAGAGAGAGAGAGAGAGAGAGAGAGAGAGAGAGAGAGAGAGAGAGAGAGAGAGAGAGAGAGAGAGAGAGAGAGAGAGAGAGAGAGAGAGAGAGAGAGAGAGAGAGAGAGAGAGAGAGAGAGAGAGAGAGAGAGAGAGAGAGAGAGAGAGAGAGAGAGAGAGAGAGAGAGAGAGAGAGAGAGAGAGAGAGAGAGAGAGAGAGAGAGAGAGAGAGAGAGAGAGAGAGAGAGAGAGAGAGAGAGAGAGAGAGAGAGAGAGAGAGAGAGAGAGAGAGAGAGAGAGAGAGAGAGAGAGAGAGAGAGAGAGAGAGAGAGAGAGAGAGAGAGAGAGAGAGAGAGAGAGAGAGAGAGAGAGAGAGAGAGAGAGAGAGAGAGAGAGAGAGAGAGAGAGAGAGAGAGAGAGAGAGAGAGAGAGAGAGAGAGAGAGAGAGAGAGAGAGAGAGAGAGAGAGAGAGAGAGAGAGAGAGAGAGAGAGAGAGAGAGAGAGAGAGAGAGAGAGAGAGAGAGAGAGAGAGAGAGAGAGAGAGAGAGAGAGAGAGAGAGAGAGAGAGAGAGAGAGAGAGAGAGAGAGAGAGAGAGAGAGAGAGAGAGAGAGAGAGAGAGAGAGAGAGAGAGAGAGAGAGAGAGAGAGAGAGAGAGAGAGAGAGAGAGAGAGAGAGAGAGAGAGAGAGAGAGAGAGAGAGAGAGAGAGAGAGAGAGAGAGAGAGAGAGAGAGAGAGAGAGAGAGAGAGAGAGAGAGAGAGAGAGAGAGAGAGAGAGAGAGAGAGAGAGAGAGAGAGAGAGAGAGAGAGAGAGAGAGAGAGAGAGAGAGAGAGAGAGAGAGAGAGAGAGAGAGAGAGAGAGAGAGAGAGAGAGAGAGAGAGAGAGAGAGAGAGAGAGAGAGAGAGAGAGAGAGAGAGAGAGAGAGAGAGAGAGAGAGAGAGAGAGAGAGAGAGAGAGAGAGAGAGAGAGAGAGAGAGAGAGAGAGAGAGAGAGAGAGAGAGAGAGAGAGAGAGAGAGAGAGAGAGAGAGAGAGAGAGAGAGAGAGAGAGAGAGAGAGAGAGAGAGAGAGAGAGAGAGAGAGAGAGAGAGAGAGAGAGAGAGAGAGAGAGAGAGAGAGAGAGAGAGAGAGAGAGAGAGAGAGAGAGAGAGAGAGAGAGAGAGAGAGAGAGAGAGAGAGAGAGAGAGAGAGAGAGAGAGAGAGAGAGAGAGAGAGAGAGAGAGAGAGAGAGAGAGAGAGAGAGAGAGAGAGAGAGAGAGAGAGAGAGAGAGAGAGAGAGAGAGAGAGAGAGAGAGAGAGAGAGAGAGAGAGAGAGAGAGAGAGAGAGAGAGAGAGAGAGAGAGAGAGAGAGAGAGAGAGAGAGAGAGAGAGAGAGAGAGAGAGAGAGAGAGAGAGAGAGAGAGAGAGAGAGAGAGAGAGAGAGAGAGAGAGAGAGAGAGAGAGAGAGAGAGAGAGAGAGAGAGAGAGAGAGAGAGAGAGAGAGAGAGAGAGAGAGAGAGAGAGAGAGAGAGAGAGAGAGAGAGAGAGAGAGAGAGAGAGAGAGAGAGAGAGAGAGAGAGAGAGAGAGAGAGAGAGAGAGAGAGAGAGAGAGAGAGAGAGAGAGAGAGAGAGAGAGAGAGAGAGAGAGAGAGAGAGAGAGAGAGAGAGAGAGAGAGAGAGAGAGAGAGAGAGAGAGAGAGAGAGAGAGAGAGAGAGAGAGAGAGAGAGAGAGAGAGAGAGAGAGAGAGAGAGAGAGAGAGAGAGAGAGAGAGAGAGAGAGAGAGAGAGAGAGAGAGAGAGAGAGAGAGAGAGAGAGAGAGAGAGAGAGAGAGAGAGAGAGAGAGAGAGAGAGAGAGAGAGAGAGAGAGAGAGAGAGAGAGAGAGAGAGAGAGAGAGAGAGAGAGAGAGAGAGAGAGAGAGAGAGAGAGAGAGAGAGAGAGAGAGAGAGAGAGAGAGAGAGAGAGAGAGAGAGAGAGAGAGAGAGAGAGAGAGAGAGAGAGAGAGAGAGAGAGAGAGAGAGAGAGAGAGAGAGAGAGAGAGAGAGAGAGAGAGAGAGAGAGAGAGAGAGAGAGAGAGAGAGAGAGAGAGAGAGAGAGAGAGAGAGAGAGAGAGAGAGAGAGAGAGAGAGAGAGAGAGAGAGAGAGAGAGAGAGAGAGAGAGAGAGAGAGAGAGAGAGAGAGAGAGAGAGAGAGAGAGAGAGAGAGAGAGAGAGAGAGAGAGAGAGAGAGAGAGAGAGAGAGAGAGAGAGAGAGAGAGAGAGAGAGAGAGAGAGAGAGAGAGAGAGAGAGAGAGAGAGAGAGAGAGAGAGAGAGAGAGAGAGAGAGAGAGAGAGAGAGAGAGAGAGAGAGAGAGAGAGAGAGAGAGAGAGAGAGAGAGAGAGAGAGAGAGAGAGAGAGAGAGAGAGAGAGAGAGAGAGAGAGAGAGAGAGAGAGAGAGAGAGAGAGAGAGAGAGAGAGAGAGAGAGAGAGAGAGAGAGAGAGAGAGAGAGAGAGAGAGAGAGAGAGAGAGAGAGAGAGAGAGAGAGAGAGAGAGAGAGAGAGAGAGAGAGAGAGAGAGAGAGAGAGAGAGAGAGAGAGAGAGAGAGAGAGAGAGAGAGAGAGAGAGAGAGAGAGAGAGAGAGAGAGAGAGAGAGAGAGAGAGAGAGAGAGAGAGAGAGAGAGAGAGAGAGAGAGAGAGAGAGAGAGAGAGAGAGAGAGAGAGAGAGAGAGAGAGAGAGAGAGAGAGAGAGAGAGAGAGAGAGAGAGAGAGAGAGAGAGAGAGAGAGAGAGAGAGAGAGAGAGAGAGAGAGAGAGAGAGAGAGAGAGAGAGAGAGAGAGAGAGAGAGAGAGAGAGAGAGAGAGAGAGAGAGAGAGAGAGAGAGAGAGAGAGAGAGAGAGAGAGAGAGAGAGAGAGAGAGAGAGAGAGAGAGAGAGAGAGAGAGAGAGAGAGAGAGAGAGAGAGAGAGAGAGAGAGAGAGAGAGAGAGAGAGAGAGAGAGAGAGAGAGAGAGAGAGAGAGAGAGAGAGAGAGAGAGAGAGAGAGAGAGAGAGAGAGAGAGAGAGAGAGAGAGAGAGAGAGAGAGAGAGAGAGAGAGAGAGAGAGAGAGAGAGAGAGAGAGAGAGAGAGAGAGAGAGAGAGAGAGAGAGAGAGAGAGAGAGAGAGAGAGAGAGAGAGAGAGAGAGAGAGAGAGAGAGAGAGAGAGAGAGAGAGAGAGAGAGAGAGAGAGAGAGAGAGAGAGAGAGAGAGAGAGAGAGAGAGAGAGAGAGAGAGAGAGAGAGAGAGAGAGAGAGAGAGAGAGAGAGAGAGAGAGAGAGAGAGAGAGAGAGAGAGAGAGAGAGAGAGAGAGAGAGAGAGAGAGAGAGAGAGAGAGAGAGAGAGAGAGAGAGAGAGAGAGAGAGAGAGAGAGAGAGAGAGAGAGAGAGAGAGAGAGAGAGAGAGAGAGAGAGAGAGAGAGAGAGAGAGAGAGAGAGAGAGAGAGAGAGAGAGAGAGAGAGAGAGAGAGAG
Organism: Gerris buenoi; assembly: GCA_001010745.2. NCBI lineage: Eukaryota > Metazoa > Arthropoda > Insecta > Hemiptera > Gerridae > Gerris > Gerris buenoi. The sequence continues at coordinate 315,050 of KZ651187.1, read as the reverse complement.
AGAGAGAGAGAGAGAGAGAGAGAGAGAGAGAGAGAGAGAGAGAGAGAGAGAGAGAGAGAGAGAGAGAGAGAGAGAGAGAGAGAGAGAGAGAGAGAGAGAGAGAGAGAGAGAGAGAGAGAGAGAGAGAGAGAGAGAGAGAGAGAGAGAGAGAGAGAGAGAGAGAGAGAGAGAGAGAGAGAGAGAGAGAGAGAGAGAGAGAGAGAGAGAGAGAGAGAGAGAGAGAGAGAGAGAGAGAGAGAGAGAGAGAGAGAGAGAGAGAGAGAGAGAGAGAGAGAGAGAGAGAGAGAGAGAGAGAGAGAGAGAGAGAGAGAGAGAGAGAGAGAGAGAGAGAGAGAGAGAGAGAGAGAGAGAGAGAGAGAGAGAGAGAGAGAGAGAGAGAGAGAGAGAGAGAGAGAGAGAGAGAGAGAGAGAGAGAGAGAGAGAGAGAGAGAGAGAGAGAGAGAGAGAGAGAGAGAGAGAGAGAGAGAGAGAGAGAGAGAGAGAGAGAGAGAGAGAGAGAGAGAGAGAGAGAGAGAGAGAGAGAGAGAGAGAGAGAGAGAGAGAGAGAGAGAGAGAGAGAGAGAGAGAGAGAGAGAGAGAGAGAGAGAGAGAGAGAGAGAGAGAGAGAGAGAGAGAGAGAGAGAGAGAGAGAGAGAGAGAGAGAGAGAGAGAGAGAGAGAGAGAGAGAGAGAGAGAGAGAGAGAGAGAGAGAGAGAGAGAGAGAGAGAGAGAGAGAGAGAGAGAGAGAGAGAGAGAGAGAGAGAGAGAGAGAGAGAGAGAGAGAGAGAGAGAGAGAGAGAGAGAGAGAGAGAGAGAGAGAGAGAGAGAGAGAGAGAGAGAGAGAGAGAGAGAGAGAGAGAGAGAGAGAGAGAGAGAGAGAGAGAGAGAGAGAGAGAGAGAGAGAGAGAGAGAGAGAGAGAGAGAGAGAGAGAGAGAGAGAGAGAGAGAGAGAGAGAGAGAGAGAGAGAGAGAGAGAGAGAGAGAGAGAGAGAGAGAGAGAGAGAGAGAGAGAGAGAGAGAGAGAGANGCGACAAAGATCTCGTTGTCGATTTTGGATATGTTTTTCAGAACGCCAAAATTAAGCGATTAATGAAAAAAAAAAAAAAAATTAAAAAATGATAATAAAGTTTTCTACAATTTAAACTGAGGGTCAAGCATAATAATTTTCCCTTTATATATACTTTTTTTTTTTTTAAATAGAAGCAAAAACTCTCAGTTAAGCCCTTATACCCGTATCTTCGATTTATTTCTGCCTACTTATCTTCAAAAGGCTTATCGATCAGAAACCATCTCTGGAGTTTTACAGCCTTACAATATCCCAAAAGAAATCCTTTCAACGATCCCTCCAATCTCCTACCTTTTACTCAAAAGTAAATAATTAAAAAGGTTTAAAAAAAAAAAATGTTCGAGAAGAGGATAAAGTACTTTAAAAAAGATGGCGGGATAGCCAAGGAGAAGAGGGGCAGGGTGGTACCGGTGAAGTATAAGACAGGGGGTTGGGGGGGGTCTTAAAAATAAATGGCCCAGTTGGTGCGACAGTGCCCGAAATGTTTCTGTACTAAAAATGGAACCTCGTGGTATAAAAAGGAACGAAAGAAGAAGCAGGAGACCGAGTTTCGGAGAAAATATGTTTCATAAAAATTTACGGTCGGGATAATACGCGATGTTGTAAAGGAAACAGGAGGGAAGTGCAGAAAGACTCCTTCAAAATAACCTGAGTACCTTTTATACCCTTAAAAACACAACAATACTCTTGCACACACCTGCATCAATTTACCAATAACCAATTACGTTTTGTAAAGTTTTAGTCCTCTTTTAAAAAAAAGAGGAATGCTAAATTATTGTGTTGTGTCAAACGTGTGGTATTAAAAATAAATATAATAGCGATACATTTCATACGTTCTAAAAGTGTAAAAAAAACTCTATAAGAGGAAAAAGAAGGTTAAAATAGTATGGATTGGAAAATCTAAATGGGTTATAAAAAACACATATCCATATGGGATAGGTGTTTATGATCTACAATTGTTTCTTTCTTTACACATATTTTTTCCTACTATTAAAAGCTTCATTAAGGATTTTATATATCAAGATGGCCCCATTGGTTTGTTTCTAATTTGAATTTACATCCCTATGTAAATAATCTTTAAATATACTGCTAGTAATAACAGCTAATGGTTATTAAATTCATTTGAAATGAGTGCCTAGGATAAATAGGCCAACTTGGCCATTTATATTAAAGACTGGTTGGCCCTTGGTTTTATATTTATAGGTGCTACTTATATCTTATTTTTTATATAAATATTTTATAGTATTATACTAGAACTCTCTTTCTCTCCTTTTTACTGCACTGGTACCTCCCTCTCATTAAAGTTAAGTATATTATTTAAATATTAGAATATATTCTATAACACCAAAATTAAAAAATGGTCTCCAATCAATGCGGCGTAAAAATGATGTTATATGAATGGGAATTGAAAGTGTGGTTGTTTATGAATAAATAAATAATAATAATAAAAAATCGGGTACTGGGTACCTCGGAAATTTTCCTCACATGAGAGGCCACTGAAGTGAGGACGCCCTCGGCTGCACATCGGGAGCTAATTGGCGTTATTCCCTCGGCTACGCCCCAGGAATTAAAAAGCCTAATTCCCTTCGGCTTCACCTCACCAAGAACCAACTTATTCGCTCAGGGAATAGTACTACTTACTTTACTCCCTAGGTGCGTATTGCTACAACAGCAAATAACTTTTAACCAATGAACATCAATTTTAAAAGCATTACTTACATCATCTTATTCAAACTGTTAGAAAAAGCAAATCAACGAACCTGAAACAAACAAAAAATACAAATTATAAATATTTAAATTTACATTCAATAAAATGTATTAACTTGAATCTTAAGTTTTGCGTTTCGTATTTAACTATAAATAATTCATATAAAAATTCCATTTTTGAAAACTGGTCTTATGTANCAAATCTAATTACGGTCGTTTTTATTGATCTTTGTAATAGCTTGATCTTTTAACTTATTTTAGATAAACTTATAAATGAAATCTAATGAAAATAAACTATTTTCTAAAAGTATTTTTGGATTACCTACATTCCTCCCTCCCTGTGATACGCCCTTCCTGTGTGTGTGTCTGTGTCATACATAATACCCACAGTTTTTAAGCTAGAGAGTTGAAACTTGCAACAAAAATCAGTCCTTTACACTTAGTTGTGCCTGCCGGTAAAATCAACACGTTCCACCATCTTGAAACCAGTTTGTTGACCAAGTCTTGACCCAAGTCAACATTTTATTGTTGCAGCATATCGTTGGAACCGGTAAATGAAAAATGATAATGAGCAGGAGAGTACACAAGTAGTATACAAAAGTTCCGAGGTACCCCCGTACCCGGTTTTCTATTCTTCTGTTTCTTTCGCTTCCATAGTTGTTTTTGGGCGCTTCCTCTGTACGGGAGCCTCTTACAGCTTCAAATAGACTTGATATAACTTTTAAAAAAGTTAGAAGAATTAAATCTTTTCTGTATAGAATTAATTATTTTCTTAAAAAAGATATTTATATACACCAGAAATAACTATAAAATATAAAAGTACTAGCTGATAAACAATTAGCATTACAAAAAACGCAATAGAGGCTATATTGCTTCTAGACTGAACATTACAACTTGTAAACTGGAACCCTTTGTTTACATTAAATCTTGTTCATTTTATCCTCCCTCTCCTTGGCTGTTGTTTTTCTTATTCACTAGGGTTTATGTAATACGACCAGTTTCATTACCGCAATTTCGGTCGGGTGTCGCGCACAATAAAACTCCCCGCTCCAGAATTTAATTAAATCCTTTGTTCTACCGCCTTAGCGCGGGAAAAAGAGACGAATGCCGGGTTCTAAGGGAGGGAAAACGCTCGGAGGTCCAAATTAAAAACAAAACTCACTAGTCCGTTTTCCCCACAACTGATTGTTCTAGTCCTTTTTTGTTACGGCCAAACAAACAAATTAATTTACATCTTTTCTTTATACATGGATATATATATATATATATATTGTTTAATGCTTTATCCAAGCATGCCCATTAATGAAATATTATATTAATTTAGATTAATTTGTTCAGATCTTTGATTCCCTATTTCTTGAAGTGGCCTTTCTTTCTAGCTCCGTTTCCTTTTTTATATTTATAATTAAACTTAAGGCTTCAGAGTTAGATTAGGAGATTCTAGTGTTAGTAAACATAGTCATCTCACTCTGTTACTGCAAACACCTAAAAACGATCTACCTCTTCCAGGTGGCCAATAGTCAAGGCAAAGTGTTTCAATCTCACCAACGACACTCTCTAGTTCCTTCCAATTTATTGAGTATCAATTACACATAAGTGAATAATTTATTTAGGAAAATATCTATCCGACAAAGTTTACTCTATAACATTATAGCTTGTTCCTATTCGTGATATTCTCTCTGTCGCCTCTAGGATTTGAAGAGTGGGGGGATGTTATTGAGATTAAGAATCCTTAGGTTTTTAGGTTGTTCTGATTTTTAAGCTCTTATTAAATCTTCTCTGATTTATGATTCAACCTTCTTCATTACTCTTTTTCTAATCTTTTCCAATTTAGTTACCCTTTCTCTTTACAGCCATCTTAATAGGATACCCTTCTTATTCAGTTTTATTAAATGTGACAGCTCGTCAAAAAAAAGGCTTTTAACTCACAGGGTCACGCTAATCTCCCCTTCTATTACAGCAACATAGAGGTAGACACTTTCCTAAATATAACGTCACGCCAACTTATGTTATAAAATAAGCTGACATTTTTTTTTTTTTGCTGTC
>KZ651187.1:285956-302512 GCA_001010745.2 Gerris buenoi | reverse complement strand
TTTTTTTGTTTTTTTTTTTTTTTTTATTTTTTTATTAGGTGGGTCCTACACAAAACTTTTTTTGATTTTTGAAGTTATATAGTAGGATTTTATGAACGATAGACCTAGGTCGACCTAGGTGTATGAAAATATATAGGAGATGGGGGAAAAAATAGCTACGATAAATAACCACCGAAAAAAAATTTCATATTCTCGCTAGAAGGACCAATTTCTCAAATGGGAAGCAGTAGTACTAGGAGTATAATATTCCAGAATAAGGTCAGTACATTATATTTTTGTTTCGGGCTATGGGAGAAAGTGTTAAAAAGGAAAAAGGTGAAATTACAGCGGGTGTTTTTTTGGTTTTACTATAGAGTTGAAAGGAAGAGGGGATGGGGTGTAATAACAGCCGAGCCTCATGATAAATGTACTGGAAGTGTGCTAGCAATACTACCAACTTTACCTTTTAACTTGCCGCTTCTTTTCCTATTCTCGTTGGCAACTTTTAATTTCATTGGAAAAAACAATAAAAATAATCTAACAAATCTAATTACGGTCGTTTTTATTGATCTTTGTAATAGCTTGATCTTTTAACTTATTTTAGATAAACTTATAAATGAAATCTAATGAAAATAAACTATTTTCTAAAAGTATTTTTGGATTACCTACATTCCTCCCTCCCTGTGATACGCCCTTCCTGTGTGTGTGTCTGTGTCATACATAATACCCACAGTTTTTAAGCTAGAGAGTTGAAACTTGCAACAAAAATCAGTCCTTTACACTTAGTTGTGCCTGCCGGTAAAATCAACATGTTCCACCATCTTGAAACCAGTTTGTTGACCAAGTCTTGACCCAAGTCAACATTTTATTGTTGCAGCATATCGTTGGAACCGGTAAATGAAAAATGATAATGAGCAGGAGAGTACACAAGTAGTATACAAAAGTTCCGAGGTACCCCCGTACCCGGTTTTCTATTCTTCTGTTTCTTTCGCTTCCATAGTTGTTACATTACCTTGTTTGGATTCTGCTTCTTCCTATTTGCGATGGTAATTTTGATAATTTTTTTTTTCCCTCCTACTTTCTAAGAATAAAGCCACTAGATTATTTTCATATTGTTCCGATGAATGTTCATTTTGGGGAGCTTTTTATTCTATGAATTCAAATTTAAGATTTTCAAGATTCGGGAGATCTTCAAAGAAAGTTTTCTAATTCATCTGTAAGGGAGCATTGTAACAGAACTGAAAGAAATTATTCGTTGATTGTAAAATCAAAGTTGTTTGAAATGGACAAAATGATCACGAATATCTATAATGTTCTAACCATAGAACGTATACTCCGCTAAAGAAGTATTGTGATGATGACACTTCAAATTATATCCATAAACCTATAGAATTAATATGAATACGTGTTTATTTGTAAAGCAACATATCATATTTCGAATAAAGCTTCTACCTCAATATTATATACAAACGTCGGGGATTACGTTATAGTACGTTCAACATTATATATTTACTGAAAGTGCCAGTAAATTCCTGAGGCATGTCCAAAACCGTATATACCTAGATAAAGCTGCATTTGATGTTTATAACGTGCAAATTTGTGGTAGGGAGTCTTAGACACAATTAAACGCCTCTAATTTATTGGCTCTAATACAAACGAGTGGGTAAACGCGTTCAAAATATTTAACGTACATAAAATTAATATCACGAGGTAGAAAACATTTTCATCGTTTTCAACAAAAGAAATTATTGGAAACAATGAATTATTATTACATTTATATCAATATATAATATTTTTTTTTTATAACCCTTACACATATTTTATTGATGTATGCCTTAAAAAAACCATTTACTTTATACCACTGAATTTATTTTAAAACAAATAAATTTAAATATCCTTAGCATGAGACTCCCCCCCCCTCCCCAACCCAATAAAAATTCACCTGACAAGTGTTTGATAAATAAGTTGATTATAAAAAAAAAATTAAGCAGTTTATAATATATGATTCATGATTGGTATACTCTGTTTTTGGTGACTGGGTAGTTATTAATATTAAACTATTATTTTAAGTGCTACTAAAATATGGAGGAAGGCATTTGCTTATTAGAATTGAATAAATTAATATCGAAGCACATTATATACTATTCAATTTATATTTACAGTAAATGTTGTATCCTATTTCAACCTAGTGATTTACTTGGCATAATAATGATAATACAATCACTTATGGTTGACTTATAAGCTTAAAATTATCACGTTATTTGGTATTCATAATAATAATAAAATAAAAAAAAAAAAACTGTTTAATAAAATATTAATAGTATGTAATATATTGTCAATAAAAATGAAGCTTCATAAAATAGCAGATAGTAACGCTCAACATGTTGTAAATTAATTAATTCAAACCTAGAACATCTATCCTCACGACAAACATAATAACTTAAGTGAGTAATAAATTGAAAAAATTCGGAATATATTTAAGTAATGCACATCCTAAATGTTTTTACATTAGATATATCCTTTTAAGGTTATAATTACTAATGATGAATATTAAAAAAAAAAAAAAAAAAAAAAAAAAAAAAAAAAATACTTATTTAAAAAGTAAACTAAATGAGTATAGCATATAGATTACATACAAATGTGTATGTAACTATCACCAAACTTATGTGATTAAGGATTGTACGCTATTAATGTTATGAATATTAATGTTTCTAGAATATCAATAAAATAAAATCGGTCCGAGACAACTCAGACTAACTTTGTCATATAACAAAGAATTATTTTTCCCAAAAAATTCAAATTTATTTTTTATGAATACCTCGGAAACTAGATTTTTCCCGGGGAAAAGGCATTAAATGGACTACATTGAATTTAAATTTGTTTAATCAAAAACGTTGGAACTGTTTACGAGAAATAATTTTTCCGGTAGCTCTCCTAAATTTTGAGCTAATAGTAATTTCTAGATTTCACCTAGGGGAATGATTTTTCTGAAAATGTTTTCCAAATATCGTTGAAATCGGCCAAGAAGTTAAGGTTCCACGCGTCTGCACAGACGACTGACAGAAAATTTTAAAAACCACTTTTTTGGATTCAAAGGGATATTAAAACGTATAAATCTATCAAAATACAATTTTCGCCCCACTATAATACTTTCGTTTCTATGGGAAAGTAAAAACAATGAGAACCAGAAGTTTTAATTATTATCTTGAAATAGCTTTATAAGAAATTAAGATTTTATAATGATTTAATCTTCTAGTAAGAGTAAGAGAATAATTATATCATTCAACTGTACACGTATTAAAGCTTTCCTACTTAGCAGAAAAACAAATAGTTTAATTTTTAAAAGAGGAGCCCGAAGCAGTTAATTTAAAGGTATTTTGGAGAGGAAAGGGATTAAGGGGTGTTAGCCTTCGTGAATTTATAGTGTTTGTCGAAGACATTAAAGAGCAAAGTACCGGCTGTTAAACGAGAGAGCAATACGTTATACAGTTAGGGACAACGCAGGGAGTCCGAGGCATTAAGAATGTATCGGATAATATAATTAGGACGTGGAAAGATAACTGTATAGGGAGAAACCGACTCCACGTGATGTATTAATTATGAAATTTAATTAATGTGTCCGAGAGGGAAGGCGCTGTAAATCCGGCACGGAGGACCATTAAAAAAACATTAGGAGCCAAATATTATATCCAAAATGGCGGTCATGTGTGGAGTTAACGTTAAATTGCCTTCTCGTCAAAAAGGATCGGGACCCCCCCGGGGCCAGTTGTGGACACTAAAAGCAAGTTCTATATGATCCTGAATAACTAATACAGACTGTGTAAAGGCTATAACTGTTACCTCATAGAACGAGTAAGATTATACGATTAGATAGTTAGGACCTGCATGCCTAAGTCAACCAGTTCTAAATGCATACAATACATATTGAAATATGAAATATTACAAGCTCACCAATTAACTTTAACTTTGCCCAGATTTGAACATAAAGTTTTAGTTGCCTTGAAATCCCTTCATATATATTATTCGGGGAACATGATTTAAAAGCTGACCAATTAAAACTTTAATTTTATTAATTATATCTGACATATTTTACTAGGTCCGAGTAAATGCATGCATTTAAAATTTAGTTAAAGTGCAAGTTCATAATTATATTTCTTACCACTATTTAAAAATGCATGCTAATATGCTTGTTGCATGTTTTGATATAACTTTAAATTACTTATTTCAAGTTGCTATTTTAAGTACTTGGAGAGAAGGCTCGTAGGCTGGTAGTTATATTATTTGATTAGAATTAACTTAATTAATTCATATCTTGAATTAAACTTAAATCACATTAAGACTAGAATGGGAAAAGCTTTAAAATAATAATATTTAATAAATAAATTTATTATTTACACCAAAAAGAAAATTTTTAAGTTAATTTGAAAATAATGAGAATTCGAGAAACTTTAAATGTTGCTAATTTTTTTCCCACGTCCTTTCAAGATCCCATGCAAAAATCAGACAAGTCAAGAACAATAACTAGACAGAAATAATGGCACTTCTTTAGATTATTACTCCCCTTATAAAACAACAAAACAAAGGGGAGTAACAATCTAAACAAGGTGTAAAGTATGTTCTTCTTTAGACTGTAACACCCTTCATATTAAACAGTAGTGAGATATTCCTTTGTCCCAAAGTACATTGGACAAAACATTCCTTTGTCAAAATAGTTGTTTAGTGAGTCTTCTAAGAAACTTAGGGGAGTAACAATCTAAAGCAGTATCGAAATGTTATATAGGCCAATGAATTTCGTGTTAAGATCGCTATTTTACAGATGATCCCTAACATTTCGTTAGAATCTGACGAGTAGTTTTTAAAAGCTGTTGATTTAAACAAATTAAATAACAGACACACAGATTTAAGACTAAAAATGTTCCATGTTGTCTGAAACGGATTTCTGTCCAGAAAATTTTAAAATCACATAGCTTCCGTGACTAGAAAGCTATATAGTTTCTTCATTTAAAAATTTAATACGTAAAAAGCAATATTCGATAACTTCATAGTGTAATAATTTAACATTTTGTTAGTGTTTTCTGGTCACAATCAAGCCAATTCAATTTTGTATTTCCTTAACAATAAGGAAAGGCAAAGCAAAAAATATATTTAAAATACAATTAAGAATCATTTTAACAGGTACATCTACAAATAATAAACGAAAACCTAATTATAAAAAGAAAATAAAACTAAAGAAAAATATATAACAAATATTTTTTTTTTCGTGGTATTTAAAATATAGCTTTGATTTATTTACATATATAACACACTGAATAAAAAGTGTGTACACTAAAGCTTAAAAAGCCTGCCATAGGGTCAATTCGCGAGAAAATCTCTGCCTTTTTTTTTAACATTTAAAAAATTACACAAAAAGGGTGGTTCTGTATTTCACCGTTAAAGCATTTTCTTCTAATGCAAATATACCGATATAAAATAACAGATATTTTCAGGCCAAACAATTCACATACGTAGAAGAAAGAAAAAAAGAGAAAAAGCATTTTTATACATACTCTACGTATGAGTACGAATATTATTACCTTTCCAAGAAAAAACCCACAAGGTTTAAAAACATACAAAAGAATGCTGATTTTAGTATATGTATTTCGACACGTGTATAAAAATACATGTAGATACAAAAAATATACATTGGTTCAACGGGAAACGAGAATTTTCCTAAAAAAATATATTATAGACACAAATACATACAAGCATAATAATATACTTCCCATTACGAGTACTTCAAAACACCTTTCCATTTTGTAGAACATAATAATTGGGCTATAAACTCTTTTCCCAATTACTTACTTAAGTTTAATTACGTACTTAGTTTTCTATTTTTTAACTAGAGGCTGTCAATTTTAACAAAAAATCTCTACATTTAATAAACTTTAACATCTTTAAAAATGACATTCTAAAACAGTAAACTAGTCAAAAGATATTGCAATACTTTTTAAGGAGAAGTATATTAAAGATTATAACAACATTTAAAACAAATTTTATCAATTTAAAAGATAATGTTTTTAGGTTTAGAAGGGAAAAACTATAAACAAATGAATGTTAGTTTTCAAGACAACATTACTTCTTGGCAAAATCTAAAATCAATTCAATCGATTCAAATAAAAATTTAACCTTATAAGTTGTAGTAGTTTTTTATTTTGTTTTTGCACCTAAGCAAAAGTATGGAAACTTAAAAGTCTTTAATTTTATTATACTACCTATTAGACCTGTGAAGTATTTTACGAATCTTATAAGTTGTTTTCTAGGAAAAGTATTCAGAATGTTTATGAAAATAAATAAATTTAAGCCACACAAGGTTCACTCTACTTCCCACTCTACCAATATTACTAGCTACTCTACTCACCACTCTACTCTACAGAGCGTTTTTTCGGGTTTCTACGGGTAGAGTTACTCTCCTGTTTACTCTCCACTACACGTGTAAACCCGGCAATAAGCCTAGATTATAACATAATTTTTCAAATATATAACTATTAAATTTATATTATACGTATAAGGCCCATTTAAGAATATTTTAGGACGATAAGTAACAACTTTCATTTCTAATTACAATNGTAAAATGTTTCCTGACTTTTACCGCCTAGGCAGTAAAATCACATTTCTCTGCCTGAAATCAGTTCAATAATGCCTCATTTTGCTGCCGCAAGTAGATAAAATGATTTAATTAGAAGATAGTACTAAATGTAGGAAAGCGGCGTTAGACCCTTTTTCTTCTGCAACGGGCACTGATGATGGTCTTTTGAAGGCTGAAAGCTTCTTTGTTATTTAAGTAATTTCAATTTACGTGGAGAGACAGTTTGAGTTATTCCTTTAAATATATTAAGATTTGCGTACATTTATTAAAAATGTTTAATTGTCAAGTAAATTAAAAAGAAAGAAGTGTTTTTATTCATATGTGAACGAAAAAGATTCTTAATGATAAGAATAAAGAAAGAAGCAAGCATTTCTTAAGAGGCATTCCTGAGTTACCGTCAAGTGCCCGCTATATCCACAGCCTAAACACACCACCAACTCTAACAACTTGCTTCAAAAAGAGGCATACAAAATAAACTCTTCCGTAAATTTCCCTGTACAAGTAAAAGAAAGTTTACGTCTAAAAACCGAAGCAAATGTTTACGTATGGTAAATTTAAAAGAATATATCTCAGCGTATAATAATATTTCAGACAATAAAACGCACACGATTTGGATTTATAAGATTCTGACTGCAAACACACGCTACAGAATAAAATTATATTTCCTTTTTATTTTACTAGTATTCACTTCACTGCTCGCCGGGTGAGGTTAGTTTTAGTTTCCTATATTATGTAGGCCAAGCATTATTTAATGTAATGCCTTAATAGTGCACAACCAATAATCAGGAATATACCTGATTAAAGCACAGGACGATAAGTAACAACTTTCATTTCTAATTACAATTTAATTCGTAAATTTAATAAAAGAAAAACGGACTGTTTTCTAGGTTTAAATTTTTGAGCCCTTTGAAAAGGCAATATAATGGAAGGTTGAGTTTAGCAGTCCAAGAGGTAAAAGTAGCGTTAATTTGTCTCATTTCTAAATGAGAGCTCATTACAGGCGGTTTAGTAATGCATCTGGGAGTGAGGCGGAGCGGAAACGCACAACGGTTGAGCAGAGGCTCAAGGTACCTCGCAGATAAATTCAACTCAGCCCAACCTCCCATCTCTCAGACCTTACACCCACAAAGTTATATTTCGGCTTAATAGGGAACAAACCTTCACCTCAAACAGTCTATTCACGAGTGGAAATGATTAAGGCAGTGCTTAGGGCATATCCGAATAAATTCATTCCTCTAAAAGTATTCAAAAGGATGCGTGTAGATTTTTTTCTTTAAAAAAAACCTAATTAATAAATTTAATAGAAGTATAATGTTATTTTAGTACACTTTGTAAATATATAGACCAAGGCTGACATTTTCTACACGTCCCAACCGTGGTTAGATAAAAATATATATGTTTAACAATATTGTATAAACTAAAAAATTAAAATTTTACAAATCCTAATTTCTAATACGTTTTAAAAGAACATTTATGAATTACATCTGTTGGAATATTAGGGTCGATACAAATCTAATCATATAAGTTGTTTTCTTTAAAAAAATGTAGTTTCCGAGACATTGAAATAATTATTTTTTATTTGCAAAGGGGAGAGGCAAGGTTCAATTACCCACGTAGGAGTTTAAAATTTGTTATAGTAAATTTTGATGAAATCTTGAATAGTATTATTTACTAATCTGAAAAACTAACAAGCGAAAAACACCTAATGAAGAAATTGTGTATAAGAGCTTTGTTATTAGCTTGTTAAATTGTTATGAGCTTGAATGAATGAATTATGAGCATGAATGAAGCTAGTTGAATTGTTATGAGCTTGTTAATAAGGTTTGTCCGAGTGAATGGGACAGCTTTTTCTTCTCAAAACATAATGTAAATGTACATGTACTAGTAAAACTAATCGTTATTTAAACAAACGAACAACCTTTGGTTATTACCGTCAAACATTATATCATGTTCTTTGTTTAAAGAGGGTATTACGATTAGCAGGTTTATAATTTAGCAGAGAAACAAAGATTCAAGAGAGCTGCAAGAATACACAGAACATTTCATGCTTCAAAAAAACATATAATTAGTTTTAATATTTTATTTCTTCAACTTATCTGCAACAGTTTGCCTAAACTGTATTAAGCTAAGTTCCTCGAAGCTACTTATAGAAATAAAGAGAAAGAGATTATAAGATTATAACAGATTATAAACTCTGATAAATATGGTTAGCTGTAGCAAGCAAGAAATTTCTAATGCTAATTTAAAAGCTTGCATATTTTAAAGGTTATATATACTTAAACGACACAAAGCTGGTAAGAGTAAGTAACGTATATGTATAATAAAATATCGAGACTATCCATAGTAACGGAACGATTCAATAAGCAATTTAATCGAAAAAGATAAAATTCAATTTTAAAACTTCTCAAAAAAAAGATAAAGGAGGAAGAGTGACAGATTGTTGAATGATGTTTCCAGACTCAATAACATTTACGTGAGAAAATTTAATTTATTTCTTTAAGAAAAAAAAAAAAATCCCTTAAGAGATATGAAATGATATATGAGAATCGGAGTTACTCTACATAATGAAGCCCTTACCGACGCGCGACGGCTAGGTTTAAGCGAAGAATTCGTGTTACTCATATCGTTCGAGAGAAGACATTTTCACCGACAGGGAATATATTATGTATTATTGTTCCCTTGTTACCTCCTGATATAAATATATGAAAAGAAGGAAGTATATTAATATTTTATGAGAAAGTATTGTGTTGTGGAGGATCGCGAAAAGATTTTTAAATGAGAAAATTTTAAAAAAAGAGAGGAAGATACGAGTATGAGTGCTTCCGACGGAATTTTTAAGTCGGGGGAGAAGAAAAAAAAATAGGATGGGTTGTTAAAATGAATGGAAGGCAATTCCGAGAGAAGACGTGTATTGTCAAGGTTTATGCTTGTATCCGTTGTGAATGGGAAGAAGCGAGGATAGTGGTATATTACGTTGCTTGTCTATCAGTATATTGTAGAGGTGCGGTAGAGTAACATAGCGTGTTCTCGAACAGAATTGACTCGACAGGTAAAAGCATCTTCTAATGTCAGTTATTGAAAGATGCCAAGAGAGTGAGATACCTTTTTACCTCAATAGACTTCTAAACTGTACAAAAGGAGCCAGTCAAAAAAATGAATAACAGAATCAACTTATCTAGTATCAATGAACCTATGATTCACTTGGGAAAAACTAATATATTTATTCTTCAAAAATAACTTGGCCGGATAAACCCCGTCCTGTAATAACCCTTGGCAGTTGATCAGGACTAAAACCCAAAAGAAAAAAAATAATAATAACTTTTACAATTTTAATCGAACTTGAACACCACTTAAAACAAAATATGAAAGAAGGAAAACTACCGCAAAAAAGAGAGTTAAAGGTTTAACTATCACACAAGATAACATATAAATGTTTTATCAATAAAATATTTGGTTATTATTATTGTTTGTTTGTTTTTTAAATAATAATGGTTCGCCAATTTGTGCAGGGCACATAGCTCGTGCCCTACTATTGGTAAAATTAAATTCGGATCTGTTTCGATTCCCAGAGGGGTCATATTTATTTGAATTCAGCACATTTTTTTTTTAATTATTATAAATACGACCATTTTCTAGTTACTTTCGACAAACCATCCAAATCTCTTCAAGTCAGATGAAAACATTTAAATATATAAGGGTTAACAATAAAAAGATTTGCACAAGAAAGAGAGATAGACGCAGAAGGTTGATTTTTAGTGGACTAATCAACATACCCTCCAAATCCAAATTTATAAAAAATCGGATGTGTAGTTTTTAAGATATGGCGCTTGCACTGCACATCTGCCAACATGCTGAAATAGACTACTAATGTCGCCTAATGTCTGAAACGAATTTCTGTCAAGGAGTTTTTGAATTTGGAGACCTGAGATTGATTACAACTAACATAGCAAACGAGTATTTCCTTCAATGATTTATGTGTAAGAATGATGAAACGGGTTGGAGTGGGTTGAACACTAAAAAAAAATGAGAAGGATATACTTTAGTATAGATACACAAAACACAAAACAGTTATGAAGATATCTAAGTATACATCATTTTATACTCCTCTATAAATATATTTATATATATTATNTTTATTACCATTCCCATTTAATTAGCATACTACATAAATAACAACAGATTTAAATTAGGTTAATTTTATAATTACTGTAAGTGTATGGTTATATGAATTTTATTTACATAAAGGACACCCCTCTCAAGAGTGATGTGCATACGATAAGGCGTAATATTAAGCCATTAGCTTGACATCCCCTACGCGTTTGATATATCAATCTGTAGGTTCTATTAGGGCTGATCTATCAGCCCCTTCAAGATTCAGTGAATCAATCTAGGATTCGGATTCTGAGAGCGCTTCCTAGACCAATCTACATAGATTGGTTTCAACTCGCAATTACCATAGCACACGCAGAATTATTACCCGATGGGGTGCGTCTAAAGGTAGATTAATTTTGTTAGCAGGTTTTAAAGGAAACGGCACAATTTCGGAACAAACAATAATTTATTTCCTATAAGATTTAAGTTATTTTATGTGTTAACAAGATTGCAACTTTTAATAACATAATAAATTAGAGATTTTTTTTCTCAGATAATAATCTTAAAAGTATAATTCTCATAATTTGCAACTTGTGTGCACTGATTTTTATACGTCACTGATTTAAACAATTCATGGACATAATGTCTATGAAGAGGATTCCTTTCTTAAAATTTTCAATCTCGGGGATATAAACATTTTATTTTTTAATTTATAAGATTGATTGAAATGCCTCCGTTAACGTTGGTAACCTCGGAAGCAAAGAAAAAAAGGGGGAGGGGGAATTATACAATAATAGCTCGTTAAAGAAAAACATTATCTACGTGGGATTTAGGACGCGAGGAACCTACGATTAACTCAGTTTAAGGCTAACCCTTTAACTAATTTTAGACATTTATAAAACTTTTTACCTAGTATTTTATATAATAACTAACTTGACCCATCTCACATAATACCATAATTAGGATTAGCCCTATTGATTTTAATCCACTTTATAATATATACACACACACACACACACACACACACATATATATATATTAAATTTATGTATGTAACATATTTTATTCCGGGTCGAAGTAGAAATGCCTTAAGTATAGTAGAGCTAATTCTAAAAATGGTATTATTTTAAGTGGATTCAAATCAAAAGGGCTAATCCTAATTATGGTATTATCTGAGGTGGGTTAAGTTAGTTATTTTCTAAGATAAAAGGCAAAGGGTTTTAAAAGTGTTTAGGATTAGTTAAAGGGTTAGCCTTGAACTGTGTTGCTCGTAAGGGTTGAGAGTCGTATCCCTAGAATAACCTCAATAACGATCATGGGAGGGGGTGTCCGGCCGTGCACCCTTTTGGAATGCCTGATTCTTACACGAAACCCCTTACTCAATAAACTATTTAAATGAAAACTCATCCTAAAACCAGGTTCAGACCTGGTGCTACCCAAAAAGCAATTAACCTCGTATTGTCTGAAAGAGGTTTTTCAGCTAATCCACGAGGAAAAGCAATCCTAGTTAAACCTTGTGTGTCCCCCCGTTACATTTTAATACACACTGGGTACAAACGGCAACCATTACAAGGGAAATATTACAGAGAAGGAGATATCGTTAGTTAACACGTATGCTTTGTCGTTAGCAAGCGAAACGTTAACCCCCTCTCACTCTGTGATATGGACGTTTTATAACAAGGGTCCCGAGAGTAAAATTAATCCCAAATTATCTTGATATTATAATTTAAAAGTGTGTATAATGTATAACGATAAAAGTGAAAACAGGCCCTTAGGGAATTCGATAAGTGGCAGAGGAATGTCAGACCACTCGTTAGTTTTGCTCAAGACCAAAGCTATTGAGTAATTTTGAATAAGTTGATCATCACATAATCATCTCGGCATTTACTTAGATTAATCCCAATAGAACATTAACAAGCGTTTATAATGGATAAGTAGGGAAATAATTAGGTAAGTTATATTTTTAGCCTTAAAGTAGCGTGTACTTATACATTATGGAATAACTATCCGGAGAGGCGAAAAAATAAAATAACTAAATAAAAATTATAGAGTACCAGCTTAGCCAAAATAATAATAAACATCTACCACATCGACTGTTCCTAATATCTGAAAGGAATGCACAGGTTTAATGAGATATTTGCGATACCAGAGCACATTCAAGGAAAAGTTACATGGGAGACTATTCAAATATTGTCGCGGATCCAGTAGAGCGGTTAAGGAGAAGAGACGTCTAAAGAATGGATGTAAGGAAAGGGGGACTGGAGGGATGTGGTAAGGAATTCGAATTGGGTGCGTTTCAGGAAAAGGGTCGGCCCTCCCACACTCCCGACGGAGTGCAGAATGCAATATTATTGCTCGACAGGGAGTTCTTAAAGGTCTGGAAAAAAAGGAGAAATCGTCGGGTGGAAAATTGTCGAAGGGTAAAAATACGGCGAGAAGTAGAAGCAAAGGTTTCCCCCAGGAAGAAAATTCCCACCCACCGTACGAAGGGAATAAGATGGAGTGATAGTGTCGCCTCGAGTGTCGAGTCAACCTTGTGCCTCAGTAAGACGGGGGAAAATCCGGACTTTCCTTGCCCCGAAATTTGACGTCTTCGCAGATGGGGGCAAACATAGGAAAAAAATTGGATAGGAAACAGGTCAACAGTTTTCAATTATCCATGGCAACTGTGGGGGACTGTCGGCCTGCGATACCGAAAACAGAAATAAAGCTCATGAGAGTAATACAAAAAAACTCGGCAGAAAAAAAACGTCCCAAATGTCATCGGGGGTTTGTTGTGAGGCTTCTATTATAAGTTGGAACGCTTAACTTTCCTTTACAGCGCCAACCAGAAGTCCAACTTCTCCCACCACTCCTTCTCAAAAAAACTGTCAAAACAAAATTCATTCTTCAAAATAGTTTATCGCACATATTTCTTCCGCTTTTTTTATTACAAATTAAAAATTACACAGCGGAAAATCAACATAATACTATTTAATCTAAATATTTTGAATGCA
This sequence comes from Gerris buenoi, assembly GCA_001010745.2. NCBI lineage: Eukaryota > Metazoa > Arthropoda > Insecta > Hemiptera > Gerridae > Gerris > Gerris buenoi. The sequence continues at coordinate 288,820 of KZ651187.1, read as the reverse complement.
AATGGACGTTGTTATATGCATATACAATATACATTCACCAATAAAATAATGCCTCATGGCTGACTAACTGACATTAATATTCACCTAATTCCAGACGAGATAGAATCTTAAATTTTTGCATACTTATGCCTAGTAGTCCAGTCATTTTAAGCAAAAAAAAGGGCTGTTTACAAAATTGCGTCATACAAGCAAGAGACTGTACAAATTATCTCTGAATTAGCCCACTTATTTTATAAGTGTAGTCTATACTTCCATACTGAATATTTTTCTATATTATTATTATAACCCCTCTGTATCTTCACCTATTGATCATAATGAATAGGACCAAATGTATAGACAATTACATAATAAACAATTTTTACTTGTACATTTTTTTCTTAAACCTAATAGTTAGGCTAGTAGAAGCAAAAAATTGTATTTTGGCCGCTATTTTCCAAGATGGCGGCTTGAGCACAACTTTTTTTTTTTTCGGGGACTTTATAGGATTTCAATCAGGATGCCTCAGAGATAATTTGTACTAAGTCTCTTGCTTGTATGACACATTTTTTTTCAAAAACCTAAAATGACTGGTCTATAGTGAAACGATAAAAAAAAAATAATAATAATAAACCTGTTCTTTTCAACCTATACTGTACACATAGATATCCCTAAGCAAGGTTCTTTGCATTTTTTTTATTTTTTTAAAAATATTTAGGTGAATCTGCATATTATGTATAGAAAGATTATATGAATATGAAACCTTCTGATGGCTATAATGAATTTCATTATTGTCACTTAACTTTTCCTATGTATCTACAAACGAAACTTCAGGACAACCGGTGGAGAAGATATAAATCGGTGGACAGGATGAACAATGTACTTGTAATTCCAAAGGTAAAGTTTAACGGCGAAGTATTTCGCCATGTAATTTACGGTTGAACAATTCGTTTGCCGTATCCATTAAAGTGAATCTAAATTTGAAAATGATGTTGAAAGGTACCAGTGCACAGCGTCGATTAAGTCTTTAACACATTCGGATAAAAGACCTAGCATTTCAAGCGTTGGAAAAGATAAGAGACTTTACTCCCGCCGGTATACTTCAGCCTTGTAGAATAGCACTCAAACCGTCCATCTGCACAAAACCCAAATCCTATCGGCCTCGTTCCCATTTAAAGTATGCCGACAATGGGATTCCAGCAGCGGTTCCGCGTCAACGTCAACAACTTTCACTTGTAAATGCGCCGCTAGAATTTCTCCCGAACTCATTTTCATATCGGGGCCGATTCGATAACGGGGGGGGGGGGGATAGCACTTATATGCCGACAGTAAACTGTGGAGGCTTTACCTCACCACTCTCTGATATTGGCCCTAGAGCTCGCCAATAACATCCAATTTCACAAATTCAACCGATTCCACTACTGCCTCCATTTTATACCCGTTGCCCTGGCAATAGGAGATTCTTTAAATTATTTCCCCAATTCAATACACATATGAGCTAGACGAGATATCATTCGCTAAATATGGGCAGCATGAAAACCATGGATTATATATTCCAAACATTCTCTATAACATAATAATCATAATCACACAACACAAACAATGGACAGCAACCGTCCAGTCAATACAGTGATAACTGGGAAAAATGCAGAGACAGTAAAAACATATTTTTTTTTTATTTTTTTTTTTTTTAAAAAATCGAATATTAAATATTAAAAACAAAACTATAATGAACCACCGGCGAGTGAAAGACTAACAAGGAAAGGAGGGAAAGTAAAAATGTAGAAAAGAAAAAAAAAATCAGTTGTTTGTCTGTAATTTTTTGAAAGTGTTCGGATGAAGATATATGTAGAACAAAAGACTAATAACACATGACTGACCTACACGATGTTATANTTATTTTAGTATAAAATTTAATAATATAACGATTATAATGACGAATAGATATGTAAATAATACCCAGAATGTGATGAATTCTTACACGTTTTAAAAAAAATACTTATGTTTTAAGAAATATTAATATTAGAGTAAAAGGGCATACAAATACGGTCCGCAACAAGGAATCGAACTAATTAATAATAAGTAATTTCTTTCCGCTCAGGTGAGAACCCATTCTAGTATAAATCAGTGGTTAAAGCTGAGTTTAGTGAAAATCAAATAAGAAACAATAATTGGAATTAGTTCACGGTTGATGAAGTAACACGTACAATAACGAGAACGATAATTACAGTGAATTGAAAGGGGCTGGAAATAAGAGGGCTTTTGCCAAGCCTTGCTTGAAGAAGTTTTCAAAACAAATAAAAAAAAATGATACGGGAGCGTCAATGGAGAAGGTCATCTTAAAGCAATAACACAAACAACTGTCTGTCCACGTAAATTGAAATTACTTTAATAAAAAAACAGCTTTCAGCCTTCAAATGGTTATCACCAGTGCATATTGCGGAAGAAAAAAAATTACATTAATAATATTTATTTATGTAACTAGGCAGCAAAATGGAATTTTACTGACGAGTGATTAGGTTAGCCTCCAAGCCGAAGGCGAGGACAGGCTATTATATCTAATTGACTGCCGAGGCGAAGCCGAGGAAGGCAATGAATAAACGAGGCAGAAATGTTTCCTTTGCTGCCTTGTTGCATACAATATTTTATCTACTTGCGGAAGAAAAATGAAACTGCTAAAATGTTATCTTTATTAATATAACGTAGCTAATAGTTAATAACTATATATCATATTAATAAAGATAATAAATGTATTAACTAAAATTAATGTTCAAATAAGAAACTTGGGAATAATAACAATAAGTAAAAAGCAAACTGAATCTATAACAACAAAATACAAGACTCACGTTTATAGCACATATAACTTTTGAATGAATAATGCACGGAAT
>KZ651187.1:261324-280028 GCA_001010745.2 Gerris buenoi | reverse complement strand
ATTTTAGAATTTTTTAATCAAAATCGTCGGAACCGTTTTCGAGAAATAATTTTTTTTCGTGTTTTTTCAGAGTTTTTGGGGGGTAGCGCCCTCAAATTTGGAGTTAAAATTCATTTCTCGATTTCGCCTCGGGGTATGATTTTTCTGAACGTGTATGCCAAATTTCGTCAAAATCGGCCCAGTAGTTTAGGCTCCAGGCGTCTGCACAGACGACAGACAGACGACGGACAGACATTTTTTAAAAACCACTTTTTTGGACTCAGGGGACCTCAAAACGTGTAAATCCATCAAAATCTCAAAATCGAATTTTTGCGCCATCACAATACTTTCTCTTTATATGAGAAAGTAAAAACTAAGTTAATAATTTACCATAAAAAAAATAAATAAATAAATAAAAACCCTCAAATTGTTAAATAAAAAAATTAATAAAATCTGTCAATTAGTGTGCGTACCTAATAGCTTCCTCGCGTCCTACGATTCTCATGAGCACGAGAAAATAATAGGCATAGAAATTTGACATTAATAAGAGACTAACACTAAGCTAATTATGACCTATCATCCAAACTTCAACAATATCGGGCGAGTAGATTAGATACGTTTTTTACAAAAATGTTAAAATGCAGGTCGAAGACTGCACCAAACTCGCTTCCTTTTATCTAAAGGATTTGATACCTTCGGTAAGCTAGAATGCAAAATTTAAATTTTCTGAGGTATATTTAAATATTATAATAATTTAAAAAAAAGGTTTTTTTCAGGTATTTAATGCTCTCTGTAAAATAGTTGCCTATGAATAAGTATTTAAAACAGTTTTAAACACTTTGCTACGCATGTATAAGAGAATCCGTATCAGCTTCAAAATTTTAAAGTCAAGATTCCAGTGTTCGGATGTAGTCTAATAGTCAAGGGAATGGTCTGCTTAGTATCATCCAAGTTAAGCACTTAAAAAGCATTTAGAAATTTTCTAGAGGGGATAATCATTTGGGAGTTGCGTTAAGTAGTCCACAATGGTCACTCCGTTGAAACTAAGAACTAAAGGGTAAAACTTCTAAATCCCCTACTTTACGTTTAATTCCACAATTGAAAATGCGGATCATGAATTTGGCAGAGAAACAACTTTCTACAACTGTAGAAAATTTTAAACTCGGAAGATTTTATTAAAACCGATGCAATTACAAACAACGTGGGAACCGTGTGACAACCACAATCTAAACCGAGAGCTAAGATAACAAAGATTAAATTTACTGTTCTGCAATGTAATATTAAAACCACGAGTGTAGTGTTAGAGCAATGAGTATATTTTATATTCCTCTTACATTTTATATAAAGTGTAAGTTAGAACGAAATTCAGAAGATATGAGGCTTGAAATGAAATACATTATTAAAAATAAATAAATAATTATCTGAGAATACCTAATGATAAACGAATATTGTATTACTGCGATAAAAATTAAAATTAATTATGAATATTTATCTTTTATACTTTTTCCAATGAAGCCACTTAAAGCTCGTGGCGTTTTTACCTCATTCGGACTAATACATGGCACATGGCCCAAACAAATGTTGAGCACATACTCAAGCGAAAACTTACTGGATACTGATTATTGGTTCATGTATTATTAATTTTATTTTACATAATTCATGTATTATAGGTAAATCAATTTAGGATGCGATTTTGGTGAAACGAACCCAAAGCAGATCTATATTTATTCAAAATTAATAAATTCAAGTATAATTTGGCAATTGGTATCGAAGGTGGGGGATTATGCAGTAATCGATATATTATCTCGATCCTCTCCGACGAGGCGTGTTCTTTCCTTTAATATTACTTTTTTTAGATACGACGAGAGAAAAAAAGAATGTATTTGATAGAAGTTAATTTTATCATTTAGTATTTATTCCATCAATGACAACAAGTTCTAATATATATTTTATCAAATTAAAAATCACTAAGAGTGAATTTAATGCATTTATTTGTTGAGTTGACAAACGACAAAACAAATTAAACACAGAATGATTAATACAATCACCGATTTGACTAATTGAAGAGATGAAAATTTTCGTTTTATTTATTTTTTTTTACTGTCGTCAGTCGTGTTTTGAAAATAAAGAAATCAATTTAGCCCTTTGAATTCAATCGAAAAGGTGAAATGTGTTTTTGAAAGAACTGTGACAAGCACATATAAATGAATTCAAACGAAAAATAAAGCCCCTCTAAGCAATTCCATTTCATCACCTTCTCCATAAAAAAAAACCGACGCTTTGTAAATAATCATTTTAAACTAATGGTCACATAAATACACTAGCACTTCGAAGATAAATATTTATACAGCGTTAGTCATCAAAGTTTTTATACAATCTGGGATTACTTCCTAATATTATAATCTAATATATAAAATACCTTAGCCTTTAAGGCCTCTATACACGATCAAACTTACTTGACAAGTAAGTTGGACCGAGTGGGGGTGAAGTTTGTGAATTGGATGGCTTGATGTGGTGTATACTGGGCATCAAACTTATTTGACAAACTTGCTTGTCAAACTAGTTTGATCGTGTACGGCCTTTAAATGAGAGGTAGCGTAGCCGCGGCGGTTAAACCACCTCTGCTCGGCCATCACTGAATCATTGAGTGGAACGAGATGGGGTTCGATTCCTCGGCGTGACACTCTGATTTATATGGCTCACTATTGATCACATCATACTCGCTTCGGCGGTACAATGTACATATGTATGACGTGTGAAGTGGCTGCAACTCTCTACCTCGGGGCGTACAAAGGGCCTAAGTAATGGCCTAATTGCAAGGTTCGAACATGTGGTTCGTCCTACCCGCTCTAGTAGGAAGTACTAGACTACTACTACTATGGCCTTTAAATAGCAAAAAAAAACCGATTTTTTTTTTTTAAATATTCCGCGAAAATCACAAATATATGAATGTCATAGAGTAAGGAAAGTATCAATTTATGTCATCCCTTTCAAGTAAGCAAGCTATATACAATACAGTGTAAAACGGCAGTGATAAAATGATTGAGGACTCATGACAACTATAATAAATTAATTTATAATATATACGGACATATCAAAATATTTTCTTTATGTTAATATCGAGAGAGACATCTCATACAATAATATTAAGACTCTTAAATCATAATTAATTTAATAATTAATTATGATTTAAATTGACGTGTTTATGTTTAAACGGGTTAAAGAACTGTCAGAGCATGACTCTCGTTCTAGTTTACAGAAGGCAAGTATTTTTTTTTTTATACTACATAATGTATACGATGTAAATGTTTTTCACCCATTCTGTACTCCTACTAGCCGCTAGGGAGCGGCTAATTAAAGAGAAATGTCGCATCCCGTACTGAAGTACTGACCCTACAGTTGCTAGATGGGTCTTGACGCAGAAGATCTTGCCTATTAATTTTTAATATATTTATAACACATATTTCTTTATCCTCGTCCCATTTGGGGTGAGCTTCATTTTCCTCCCTCTAGAAAATTATTATCAAAATATATCGAGCCTCAATTAAGCATTGACTTAAATTTATAAGAGATTTTCTTTTGGGAATTATACTTCATAACTTATTAGTTATTCTTAGCATTGGAAGAACCGTAGCATGTCTAAAATAAGCACGCAACTTGGAAGGACTGAAATCAGAATTTAGAACCCTATAGTATTTAAATAATAATATGTATATTTTTATCTGTGAACAAGAATTCAATGTCAAAAGAAATATATAATACATATTAATATTTCAAAATAAATTCATAAAAACGTTTTGAGACGAGAGGACCACAAAGGGAACATCCAGCTATACTCGTACCTCAAAAATTGATTCTTTCCATTATCATAAAAATAATTTATTTGCATATCATACGCGAGAAAGTAAAAATTCTAAGTAATGATGAAATACCCTAAACAATCTTACAGTGTATTATACTATGTTAATAACACATCATTTCTTATAGCATCCCTTTTATCTTCCCATAGAGAAATTTAATAAGATACGTCATCGAACTTTTGCAAATAAAAAACGTGATCAAAAGAGAAAATCGAATTCTGACAATGACACATCCCTAAAGGAGTTTTTTATTCAGATATAAAACTGGATAAAGATTAACATGTCTCTTCCTCAAAGGATCTCTTCCACCGATGTATTTAAGAAAATACTTTTAATAAAAATAAAGGCATTGTTCGTTTGTATCTTTCTTGGTCTATAGTTACGTAGGTATATTAAATTTTTCAAAAAAAAAAAAAAATCAATAACACAAAGTGAGAGTATTACTCGTGCACAGAGTATTATTCTAATGAATATTTTCAGTGAGTGTGTGTGTGTGTGAGTGTGAGTTCTTATCAATGTCTAAGAACAGCCAATAAGTTGGTTCATTTACTGCACATGATTTATTATTATATTTCGAAAGTTATTAAAAAAAACCTTGTATCTAGAATGGAATATGCTCGAAGAGAACCACAGAGTTTGGAAATACGGTAATTTCTCAATTAGTAGAAATATTCAAACTTAATATAGGTTATTTGTGAACCTAAAAATTAAATGGAGGAATATTTTCTTGTAATAAATATTATAGTATAAAAAGATTAGTATTAGTTAAATATTAATAATAAGTATAAAATGATAATTAGTATAAAAGATTCTACCAGTAATGGGTAAAATTCTAGAAAACTCCTTTTTCGCAGACTGATTCCTATTCTCTCCGATTTCCTTCCAGATCACCAATTTGGTTTCCGTTCCCAACATCCCACTATCCAACAATGACATCGCATTGTTGATTTTATTGCTTCCTCCCTTGAGAATAAAAATAAAAATAATAGTTCAGCTGTCTTCTTAGGCGAGTTCAATAGCTTTCGATAGAGTATGGCATACTGGCTTGCTTTGGAAGCTCAAGGGCATCCTACCATTCACTTATTATCTTATCCTTAAGTCCTACCTTACTGACAGATTCTTTCGTGTAAGTCTTGGATCCTCCTTTTCTGTCATCTACCCTGAAAGTGCTGGAGTACCTCAGGGCAGTATCCTAGGACCTCTCCTATACTCTATATATACTCATGACATTCCCTAGCAAACCCTAACAATCCTTGCCACTTTCGCAGATGACAAGGCAATCCTTTCAGTCCAAGATAACCACCTCCTTGCATCCGATAACACCCAAAGCCACCTGTTACTTCTGGAACTTTGGTTGAGGAAATGGCGGATAAAGATTAAGGTACAGAAAAGTGTGCACGTCACCTTTGCTCTTCGTCATAACTGTCCTGTCCCCCAGTCATCCTTAATCAAGTTCCGATTCCTCAGTCTAACTCCGCCCGATACCTTGGCCTTACCCTTGTCCGACGATTAGCATGGCAACTACACACCAAAACCAAACGTACAGACATCACACGACGATTCAAGTTACTGCTCGGTTTTCTGGATCAAAGATTTCTCTAAGCAACAAGCTTCGTATCTATAACGTAGACCTAAAGCCAACTTGGACCTAAGGTTTGGAAGTGTGGAGTAGCACCAAGCCCCCCAACTCCCGTCGTCTCCAATTCCTACAGTCGACAATCCTCAAAACAATAACCGATGCTCCTTACTATGTATCAAACCTTACTCTCCATAAAGACCTCAATGTTGTGTGTGTGTTCCATTTGTCCGAAATCTATCCGTATCCCGATATAGAAAATTCCATGAATCCTTATCTCATCAACCTAATCCTCTTGTACAACTCCAATCTTCCCTGCAAATCCCAGGTAACCCTCCAAGACGTCTAAAGAGGCAGTGGCCTAGAGATCAACTCCCTTAAAAAATATACATATTTTAACATTATAATTACATATAACTATCTTTTCTCACATTTTATATAATACATTATTAATCTACATTATCATCATTTAATTATTTTGTATTTCAATTTATAATATTCAAGCCAAGTAAGTGTAGTCACTGGACTACTTCTTCTTCAATTTGCTCCCTCCATATGACACAATACAATTTTAAAAATAAGTGTAAATGATAGAATTCGTAGGGTATTTTATTATAAATTTAGTAATAAATTTCAGTTGCTAGGCTGGATAGATAATGAGGTGTAAAGTTGTAATTGAAATTAGACTTAATCCATTTTCTGGGGGTTTCGACCTTTGTAAAGGACATTCTCAGTCTTTAATTTAAATGGTGTAGATTTGTAGATGGTTAATATTGAAATTAGTCTGTCTCCGTCTGAGTGTCAATAAAAAAAAAATGACATGAAATGAATTTATAAATTTAAAGGAAATAAATAGAAAATTAAATAAAAATTGTATAAAAAAATGTATATATATATTGTATATAAAAGACACCTTATTATCCATCCACCCTAGCAATAATCTAGTACAAAATTAAGACTAAAATACCCTACGAATCACGGTTAGAAGTATATTTATTACAAGCAAATATTCTCCATTTTATTTTTATGTTCGATAAATAACCTTAATACAAAGTTTCAATGCAAGTAGAATTCATAACAGATTTTTTATCAATTGAAAAATTAAAATATTACAGAACTCTGTGCTACTCTTCGAGCATATTCTAATGTAGGGACAAGATTTTTTTGAAGAATCTTCGAAATATAGGTAATATAATAATTATGTATTTATAAAATAATAAAGCGTAATAAAAATAATAATAGTAAAGTAAATAATAGTAAAGCATGTGCAGTAAATTAACCAACTTCAAACTAAAGTAAATAAACCAACTTTGTTGTACTTAGACATTGCTATGGACACAGTAGTTTTTATAATTTCAGTTTAAGCAATGTCAAAGATAGATTTGAGTGGGTCAACAAAATGACAAAAAAAAAAAAAAAAAAAAAAAAAAAAAAAAATCACTAAAATGCAAATATATGTATTGTTAAGTTAAAAAGATGTGAATATTTTAAAGATCAGAGGTGTTGACATCCTTTTCGTGACTCCCGAATCACTTATTACATCAATTATTATAATCCTCACAAATTCACCTACATTCATACTTTATGTAAAAGCAAGAGGTTAATAAAACGATTCATAGCCCCAAACGTAGGATGTAATACCACAACGAAGGGTAAAGTAATTGTGTTAACATAATAGGGCTAGTAATAGAGGTTTTCAAAGGGTTTCATTTCCATGTTTAAAAAAATCTCCTCACGCGTTGTCAACAAATCCTAGACGGAGTAAAAATTTTTAATGGACACCTAAAGAGCTTTATTCCGAGCGAACGAAGCAGTTTAGTTGTGAGGTTAATTTGGCGACATCCGGGCCGGTCACGCGATGCATAGTCCTCGGTCGATATACCTTCATTTCGCCGGTAAACAATCACTAACGAACTTAACACAGGCTCCCCACGCATACCAAATATTTTTTTGTTCCGGGGAGATTTTTTTTCAAAAACTGTCATGAGGGCCAATCAGGGGAAAAGAGAGGAGAAGGAGAGGGAACCAGTCCCCGGTATTTACACTGACAACACGCGGGTCCCATTCCAACAATGACGGAATTGTTTAGTAATTTAATATTAACTCAGGTTAGGGACGGAGGCAAAGGCAAAGGCTCGAATTAAATACATCAGTTTAGGGTTTGATAAATGAAACGACAAAATAAATTAAAAAAAAAAAAAAAAAAAAAAAAAAAAAAAAAAAAAAAAAANTGAATTTGTTAATAATAAATCTAACGATTATTCAAATTACTCATGACAAACTAAAAAAATAATTAATTAGAAACAAATCATTAGTTATATTCAATATTGAAATAGAGATTATAATTATAATCATTTTAAAATACACAGCAAGAGCAAGTTTAATTTGACGTTTGCCAGTTAAAAATATATAATTTAATTTAATTCACTACTACAGAGGCATATAGAAGGATACTTGAGCCGCCCTACCCAACATGAAATCCCGAGTTAGCCTTCTACTCTTCTTCAAACGAGGATAATACCCAGCTAAATATGATTATCTTCGGCTTTTTAAATAAAGTAATTCAATTAAAAATTGTATCATGAGCAATAAATTAATTTTAATTATTCAACCAGAAAATTTCAATTAAATTAGAATATTTCTTACAATAGGAATTAACCGTTCTTAATTTGTTAATAGTGTTAATTTTATATTTGAAGTTCACGTTACGCGAGCTTTGCGCGTGAACGCTTAAACGGATAACGTTGTCCAACGAACTAGTCCTGGGCATTGGTGCAATGAACATTTCTACCGAATTTCATCAGAATCGGTCGACATTTACTCAAGTTATCTTCATGATTCGCGGACACACAGGCAGACAGACACGGAACCAAAAATGATCCCTGATCTGAAACGGATTTCTGTCTTGAAATTTTTAAAATTGGAGTCATAAAACCTTTTCGTTCTCAAAAGTGAACGCAATGCTTCCATTACCTTCGGTAAGCTCGAAGCAATAATAATTTAGGAAAAAATAGTAAAAATACATTCGGAACGTTTTGAAAAACAAGTTGGTATATATTCAAAAAGTACATTGCAGAAAAGCAGGGTTGCTGACATATTTGACCTAGTTGGATATTATAATTTTCTCTTAAAAAATGGCACCTGGGACATCATCTGCAGTTTTTTTATATATATATTTGGCATTAGAGATAAAGCCACAAGCTATGGTAAGTCAACGGGAGTTGAGATCAAGAGTTAGAGATAATTATCTAGTTTATACTATATGCTACGATAGAAAAGGAAATTGAGATAAAAAAAAGAGAAAACATAGTTTTGAATTAAAAAAAGAGCATTGATAATCGGGAGGAAAAAAATACTATATTGAGGGTAACAAAAATAAAATCTATGCCTGTGCCAGAATCTTATATAAATACAGTACACAAGTACACATATTTAGACCATTAACAATCAGATCACTAATTGCGATATAGAAGTGAGTGAAAAATAGTTTAGATAAATCACATTGATACTTAATGAGAAAACATAGTTCAAACAATTTTATAGATAGATATATTTAGCGATTCAAGGAAGTGCTGTTAATTATAAAATATAAATGAATGACTTAATAAGTTAGTGACTTAAACCAAAATTCCGGTTGGAACACCCTTTCGCTAAAAATTATCAAAGGAATCTAACTTTCAAATTTCAAGGTCCTAGTGCAATCGCTAGAGATATCACTAAATAAAATTTAGCATATATGCCATATACATGGCAAACATCTTAAAGCAAGATGGTGGATCGTGAAAAGATTTCTTAGTGAGCACCTTAGTGACAGACGAGGTTGTTATTCATCCTCACACAATATATGTATATTTAAGAAAATATTAGCTTTAAGAAAATATTAGCTTGAAATGGTTAAGTTACCAGTTTATCTCTTTTTCAAAATACTTGAGTGAAAAAGTTAATCTTCTTCGAAAAGCTATTTATTCGAGTTTAAAAAAATACTGTTAAGTAAAAAGAAACAGCGGGCACTTGTCTGCATTGTTGAAATAATTTATGTTTTAATTTTGTTTTTATTTTTGTATCTTAAACTGATAGGCCAGTCATATAGTACATTAAAATCGCAAACAAACGGCTAGTTCTGCATTTTTAGTATGTTGTTAGGAGCAGTACCAGTAGTCAATATCTAATTTTGCAGCTTCGAAAAACCTCTGCTAGCTGCGTAATAGCTGAAAAACTGAAAAAAATTCCCTACTTGTTTTATTTTTTGCCATATAACTCGTAAACTATGTGTTTTTCGATGTTAGGCACTATTTATATTTTTAAAGTACAGTAAATTTGCAGCAGCATAAGCTCGACTGGAGCTCTGTACGACCAATAGGTTCCGAGATATGACACTTCGAAAATTGACAATGTTTTTTTAAAAAAGTGTTGCTCAAGTTTGAGGCCAAATATTAGCTAAAACAGCCTACCTACGAGAAAAGTCATAAGAAATTAAGTTGTAGTAAATTTAATTAGCTTTCTTTCAAGTACATAAAGAAGTCTGTAGGTCTAATAGTTCAAATGCAATCGTAAAAAACACAAAAATAGAATATTTGGTCAGTCAAATTAGACCTGTAATTTGCAAAGCTTGATGTAGTTCTGATTTTTTGATATGTTGTTAGGACTAGTTTGGGTAGTGTGATCCTANTGTGTATCAAATTTCATGTTTTTAACTATAGTAGTTTATGAGTTGAAACAAGCCAACGGACGGACAGACAGACGGAGAGACAAACAGACAGAGCCGTTATATAAGGTTTCTTTTTGTACTTAGTACAGAAACCTAAAAGAGGTAATTAAATAAAGGGTAGCTTAGCGGTTAGTGAACTCGAACTTCGATTGAAACAGGCAAAACATCGACATATCTGGTTCGGACTCAACAGAGATGAAGCATGATTTAATGATGATCCCATCGAGTAGTTGAGTAAAGAGGCCGGTCTTGATAGCCTAATAGTGTGTTTCTCGGGACGCAAAATAAAAATTGTCAATTAGTGTGGCGCATAGCTTCCTTTCATCCTATCACTTACGTTATTTATTTTATGCTTTTACAAGCCATAATTAATTTGATTGTTTCCCCTGTTTTTCAATGTCAAACATATTTTGATTTTTTAAATGAATTAAAGTATCAATTATGCAAAAACTAAAGAGCGCAGACGGTTGAAATTAATCTGGTGCTATTTGCGGTTTACTTTCAACAAACTATCCAAATTTTTTAAAACACAGATGAGTAATTTTGAAGATATAGATATAAATAAATGTACGAGTATGTTTGTGCGCATGTTGAAGAGAAACAAATGGGCGCAGATCTACTGGTAGTGCCCCTAACAACATACTAAAAATGCAGAACTAGCCGTTTGTTTGCGATTTTATTGTTTTTTAGTGTACTATTTGACTGGCCTATGATAACTTTAACAGTAATTTTAAAGTCGGTAAATTAATTACTGTGTGCAGTAAACAATAGTAAAATTATTTATATCTAATTAATTACTATCGTGTTTCAAAAAGGCAAATGCATGTTCTCGGCCAATTTTTTTTTACAAAGATAAATAGGCCTTTACATGAAAACGATTTTTGTAAAAAGAAAGTATGACACTTTTGAGGAGACAAAACTAGCACTGTTGTCACTTGGTAAGACACTTTCATTCTAAGAGGGAGGAAAAAAAAAGAATATTGTTCTAGTTTGTTGAGCTTATGAGTAAAGAGATTTCCTCTTCAAACGTCACAAAGAGGATAAATATTTAAAGGACAGAGAGGAAAGAAGAAAAAAACTTGTTAACGAAAACGAAATAATTGTAAATTCTTTTTTAGATGTTTGAAATAGTAAGGTAACAAGTAAAACTGAGACGGGAAAAAATAATAATGTTGTCTCAACAGGCAAGAACTTCTTTGTTTTCACTTCTTTTTTTTGTCTAAAGAAGGAAAAAGAATGCAAATAACGACAGGAGAGGGAAGAAAAGGAAGGCGCTGAGCGGCGAAGCAAGAAAAACACAAAGATAAATATAGAAATTTGTTAGCACTGCACTGAGAAGGAGCGACATCGTAATGTCAAAATATTAAAGACACTCTTCCAGAGAGAAAGACTTGAGCCTTTTATTCAACGACGCTCTGTAAAAGAGAAACATGAATTTTAAAGTAAACGTTATACAAGCTTAAAATTTAAGGAACTCACTAACAAAAAAACGAATATTTTAAAATATATTAATAGAGAACAAGACTATTAAATAAAAATAATCTAAGAAAAAATACAAATCAATTAAGACGATCCATAATAAATTATGAGGGGACACTAGTATGTATTTAGATAAGCCGACGAAAGGAACCAATGGAAAGGGGAAAATAAGAGTAGGTAAATATTATAAATAAGTAGAAGCAATATTATTGAATTTTGCTCCTTTATAATATCTTGTCTGCTTTAGCACGGAGGCAGATATGAGTGACACTAGAACCACGTATCCTTTTTGATCTGCTTGTACTTGGTACTACTTAAGGGTGTTTTTAAGAGCACTTGAACAGCGCCATGACAGATTAAAGCCACACCTTGTACATTGTGTATATTTTATACGGGGCAAAATCTAAAACAACTAACTGCGAGTAGGCGCTGAAAGTAAGGTAATTCAAAATTTAAAATACACTAGTGTTTTTAATAAAGTGTTAAATTTAAAGATTACTAATTACTGATCAGAAGCCCTTAGCGAAAGCTTTGATCCAATTAAATGTTCTACCTCTATAATACTGGAATACTGGAAAAAACTAAATCAACACTTACTAAATGGTCTCACCACCATGTAAATTTTATAATATCATAATGTATTACAAGTCGTGTGATTATAATTATCATAAAAAATAATCACTTATTTTTAGATCTAACTAATGTTCAAAATAAAAGTTAACAAGTAAGGCGCGCTTCACGTAAGTACGTAAGGCGATAATCGCCGGTTTTTGTACGATTGTTTAAATATTAAGTGTAATAGTTGCATATTCTTTTTCTACACTTCAAGACCTTTAAATTGGTGTATAACATGCCATGGTAGCTAAAAACATTTTTTTGGTCACCCGCCATATTGGCAGGGCCGCCATCTAGGAAAAATTAAGTGTAAAAACTCCAAAATTTGTCCAGTTGTCTAAAATGCCGAGATGTACCTGTGTATCAAATTTCATGTTTCTAACTATAGTAGTTTATGAGTTGAAACAAGCCAACGGACGGACAGACAGACGGAGAGACAAACAGACAGAGCCGTTATATAAGGTTTCTTTTTGTACTTAGTACAGAAACCTAAAAGAGGTAATTAAATAAAGGGTAGCTTAGCGGTTAGTGAACTCGAACTTCGATTGAAACAGGCAAAACATCGACATATCTGGTTCGGACTCAGCAGAGATGAAGCATGATTTAATGATGATCCCATCGAGTAGTTGAGTAAAGAGGCCGGTCTTGATAGCCTAATAGTGTGTTTCTCGGGACGCAAAATAAAAATTGTCAATTAGTGTGGCGCATAGCTTCCTTTCATCCTATCACTTACGTTATTTATTTTATGCTTTTACAAGCCATAATTAATTTGATTGTTTCCCCTGTTTTTCAATGTCAAACATATTTTGATTTTTTAAATGAATTAAAGTATCAATTATGCAAAAACTAAAGAGCGCAGACGGTTGAAATTAATCTGGTGCTATTTGCGGTTTACTTTCAACAAACTATCCAAATTTTTTAAAACACAGATGAGTAATTTTGAAGATATAGATATAAATAAATGTACGAGTATGTTTGTGCGCATGTTGAAGAGAAACAAATGAGCGCAGATGGGAATTAACAATGTGCAATCAAGAATGGGGATCAACAATGAGAAAATTAGTACCTACTATACAAATTTCATTAAAATCGGATGTTTAGTTTTTAAGATATGTTGGTTCGCAAAAATTGAACAACAGACCGACAGAAAAACACGGAACCAAAAATATTCCCTGATGTCTGAAACGGATTTCTGTCTTGGAATTTTGTGAAATCAGAGAACAAATAATTCGCTTTTCAGAACGATCACATAGCTTCCGTTACCTTCGGTAAGCTCGGAAGCAAAACGAAAAGGATTCCCAAATAAAAGGAACTGAACTTGATGTATGCTTGAATAAAATTTCCTTTTAAATGCGAGACCCTTTAGAAGGTGATGGCGGTGAAACACCAACTACTTGTAACTCAGAAAGGGTCTTAAATATGAAACCCTAGTTCCGCCCTTGTACAAGTCCTCTCAACTTTGTCCCTTAGGCCCTCAAACATAAGTAACGTCTAGCACAGTCCCTCGTATAACTTCGAACTCTCAAGAAATAGCCAATACAACAAACAAGAATTCCCCCAAAGTAAAACCGAATATATTGATTAAACGTAAGGCTCGTGCACTGTAATATAAATTAGAATGTGGACTACTGTTAAACAATTTTTCCAATGATAAATCTCCGACATGCATTTCCAAAATATAATAGAGCAAATACAGGGCTTTTCAATAATCAGCTATCCTAAGTATGTATTTGTATTCTGGTACTTTCTCGATGTAGACTACTTGCTTGGTATTGGTTGATACCATAGTAGCCTCCATTAGATGTTAATGCTGAAATGAATATATATATATATATACATATATTTTTATGTGTTAATTATTTCTAACCCTTTTTGGTAAACTTCTTTATTAATATAGTTCATTATGGTCTTGGCTCTTCTCTATATATCACTATCAGTATTACTAAAACAATTTATGATATTAAATGCATCCCTTTTATATTGTTTACCAAGATCCCGCAACCTTGCATTGTTTCTCTCTTAACGGGGAATTCAGTTTTACAGACTTGGTGTTCTCTTGATAACGATTCTCCTTAATAAATATACTTTATAATCTTTATGCAGCTGTCATGATTTTTTTTTTTTTTTTTTTACTATTTCTGAAGTTTAAAGGAGTCCGACTACAGGTAGTTTGTATTAGAGGGATCTTTAGCAGTTGTTTTAAGGCAAAAACGTTGTCCTAAGAAAAACCTTTTCGGAACTCGGTTTAATCTACGCCGGTTATTTTATTGATTTTTCTACCTATTCTATTGTTTATAATGAACAAGAAAGTTTTGTAGATAGTTAGAAGCAAAAATATAGATCTGTGATAATTAATTTTCAAACCTTGCTTGAAATAATAGAATAAATAGCTACTAATAGCGGTTCTCCACCGGCTCCTATAACTAAGTTTATCCACTACTTAAGGATAATAGATATTACATCCTAAAATTACTGAAAATTTTAAATTACAAGTCTGGGAAATATGTGTGCTTCATACCATGCAGGTTAAAGCGAATTTAAACTGCTATGTAAATTGCATGATAAACAAAGGTGTAACGAAAATTTAAGTTTTTGTTAAAAACAACAAAGAAAAAGGATGCTAATTAGTTTGGCACAAAGCCTCCACGAGTCCTATATCGTACTTTAATTATCTATTTTTTAACCCATTCCAATATAATTAAATTAGATTATAATTTAACTAGGCGTTAAGCCCGTGGCAACGGGAAAATAAATATGGTTGAAAAAAAGAGTTGAGAGATAATTAGTTATAATTAAAATATTTAAATAGATATTTACTGTTTAAATATTAAGCTTTATGCTTGAAGATTCATTACAGTGGGATGGCTCGGTGGTAGACTTAACGCTTCATGTGCTGGAGATCACTGGTTCAAACCCAGATTATAGCACATCAATTTTTAACGTTATAAATCATTTAGAGGGGAGTCGCCGTCGCCGTCGTCGGGACACTACTCGATTATATAAAAGATGATTAATTAATATAATTAATTTTGTCCCTTTTAGCTTCCGAGTCGATAAAGTATGCTAAATACTACATTCTATATTATATTGGGAAGTATGGAGTACTTTTATATTATAATCTTTCGAAGAGAAATGATCCTTATGTTACCAATTGTATAAAACCACCCCTCATATCCTTAATAATGGAAAACAGAGTTAGATTTAGTCATGACAAGGGGTGACTTGAGCTGATACATTGGCTATGAGATCTAATCTGATACATGTTTACTTAGAGGGGAGATATTCTGTACTTTCTTGTCTAAAGTATGAAATATGTCAGAAAACGATTTCGATAATATACAAAATGTAATGAAAGATGCATAAAATATTAGTACTATGTACTTAGATATTAATTATATTATTATTAATTACTTTTCAATCTTACTCAAGTATTCTAATCCTAAAAAAAAAAATTTGATGAATGCAGTACTCATTTGTAAAAGAGAAATAAAAAAATAAATTAAAAAATCCAAAATAAATTTTAATTATAAAATAAAATGCTCGATTTAAACCAAAAATGGTCATCTTCAGCACCGGAAAGTCAAGATAAAGTAAAATCCAGATTTAAAGGAACACTGATTTTATTTTGTAGCGAGATTTAAACCTTTGACTTTTCGCTTATATACTCGTACGTTTTTACTTACAGGTAACGAAAAAAACCATTCTTAGTTGAAAAGCCAGTTTTATAAAAAAATTGTTATTAGTAGAGAGAAGCTTATTCTTTATTCCAACATTCAAGTGACTTCACCGTTCATTCAGCTGAAGAAGAAGAGAATTAAAAATACGATAAGACTTAAATACTTATAAGACGGGCTCCTGATCTCTTTTTAGTTCGGCTTTTTTAAACTATACTAACAATAGGTACTCTCAGAATCTACTTTATTATACTACCCTTATAAAAAATCCCAACTCCGAATTAGCTTATGTCATTTTTAGAAGAATATCAACAAATTTAAATTACAAATTGCTGTATTGCTTCCGAGCTTACCGAAGGTTAACGGAAGCATTGTGTTCACTTTTGAGAACAAAAAAGTTTTATGCCTCCGATTTTAAAAATTCCAAGATAGAAATCCGTTTCAGACATCAGGGAGCATTTTTGGTCACGTGTCTGGCCTGCTGGTCTGTGTCCACGTCCTGTGAAACGAGTGACGATAACATGAGTAAAAGTAGACCAATTTTTATGAAAATGTGTAGGCATGTTCATTATAATTCCCAGGACGAGTTCGTTGGACAACTTTATCCATTCAAGGGTTCACGCACAACGCTTGCGTAAACGTGAACTTCACATTTAAAATTGGAATTTTCGGTCGGCAAAAAAATCAAACCTTATCCATTCAATGAGACGAACATTTTTTTCAAATGAAATTTTTTAGTAAAACTAACAGCGGCACCGCTATGAAGTATTAAAGATCGCTAAAACTATTTATAGTTTTTACAAAATAAACTACATAATAAAGAATTATATTAGTAGAGAGAAGCTTATTCTTTATTCCAACATTCAAGTGACTTCACCGTTCATTCAGCTGAAGAAGAAGAGAATTAAAAATACGATAAGACTTAAATACTTATAAGACGGGCTCCTGATCTCTTTTTAGTTCGGGTTTTTTAAACTATACTAACAATAGGTACTCTCAGAATCTTCTTTATTATACTACCCTTATAAAAAATCCCAACTCCGAATTAGCTTATGTCATTTTTAGAAGAATATCAACAAATTTAAATTACAAATTGCTGTATTGCTTCCGAGCTTACCGAAGGTTAACGGAAGCATTGTGTTCACTTTTGAGAACAAAAAAGTTTTATGCCTCCGATTTTAAAAATTCCAAGATAGAAATCCGTTTCAGCATTTTTGGTCACGTGTCTGGCCTGCTGGTCTGTGTCCACGTCCTGTGAAACGAGTGACGATAACATGAGTAAAAGTAGACCAATTTTTATGAAAATGTGGTAGACATGTACATTTTACCAATGCCCAGGACGAGTTCGTTGGACAACTTTATCCATTCAAGGGTTCACGCACAACGCTTGCGTAAACGTGAACTTCTCATTTAAAATTGGAATTTTCGGTCGGCAAAAAAATCAAACCTTATCCATTCAATGAGACGAACATTTTTTTCAAATAAAATTTTTTAGTAAAACCAACAGCGACACCCCTATGAAGTGTTAAAGATCGCTAAAACTATTTATAGTTTTTACAAAATAAACAATATATGAAGTAATATAACAATAATGTTAATTTCAATATGACAATAAAGTACACGATAGGATGCGAGGAAGCTATGTGCCACACTAATTGGCAGTCTATTCTCAGTTTATTACTAATATATTAATTTAATTCAAGGGATAAACTTAATTTAAATGTTTAGCTAGATCCTTCCCTCTCTATAACGGGTGTCCCAAATACCGATGTCAAAATTCTAGGAGCGTTTTTATAAGATAAAAATTGAACTGTTTTGTCCTAAAAGGATAGTTTTAATATTTTTCCATTAAAACGTTTTACAATTTTTTTCGATTTCATCGATTTCACATATGTTGCCCATTAAAAAGCCTTATTACTTTAATACCAACAAAGGTAGAAAAGGTGAGGTTTGCGGCAGTCCACAGGGCATACATAATTCTTTAAAAATGACCCTTTTAAGACAAGATATAGCATGTTTAAAAAAATGTTCAGGTGGTACTTATCTCTCCTTAATTTAATAAATATACAAACCATAATACCTTTAAAACCCTCTCATTTTTTAATTGACTGTCTTTGTTAGAGTATAGTCGTCAATTACTGCTTCCATAATGCTTTTATCACGTTTTTTGTTACCAGATTGTCGGAAAATATTAATAGATTTGGTAAAAACAGTTAAAAGTGCATTTTGTTGAAACTCTGTTCTAGAGCCTAGTGTTTTACACAACTCTTTGTTCCAAACGTAATTTATGTACACTAGGAACAAAACAATACTATATTTACATATTTATATTACATATTTCTAAGCATCGGACTTAAAATACATTTAGGTCTGAAGAAGCTAAACAAAAAAGTATCTGGGCTGCCAAGACTATAAATGGCTGTTAAAAAGGCGCCAATTTCGATTAGCTTTGAATTTTTGAGTAGCAGTAAGAAGAAAAGTATAGTCAGACTAAAAATCGTAATAACATTTTCAAAAAATCACAAGCACATATTAATATTTATTTAAACTATGTTTAAACATCTTACAATCATTTTTTGAAGGAAAATATATGCTCTTTGGGATGGCTTGGATCGCACCTTTCAATCTTTATTGGCTTTGAAGTTTATACGGCATTTCAATGGACAGCTAATGGAAACTATGAACTTGATAATGAAAAAGCTATCCTTTTGACCTCCTAAATATTTTGACTAAATCGTTTTGACCTCCTAAATACGCCCCTGGAATTTCGACATCTGGACTCGAGACACCCTGCATAGGCTCTGTTATCTATA
>KZ651187.1:239773-260753 GCA_001010745.2 Gerris buenoi | reverse complement strand
AGATGTATGACGTACCCTTTATTCAAGAGAGGACTGTTGATGTTAGTTTTATGTTGTGAAAGGAGTCTGTAATCCAGCAATGATAAAGTGTTGTGCGGGTTTATATATCGCGTGTTATTTAGGCGCTCTATATAAAGGAATGAGCCTTAGAGTTGCGCACGGGGCCCTGGCCGGTAGAGCACTGAAGCTCTTGCGCTCTCTCATCGCACCCAAAACCCGCCGCTCTAAACCACCCCCCTGGTCTCCCTCTCCTCTTCAACCTCTCCCCTTTTACCCGCTAAAAACAGACAACATCCAAGTTTATTATTTAGCTGTTACTATAGGCAAATAAAAAATTTGAAGACATTTTATAAAATAAAAAAGCTAATATACCTCAACATTGTAGAAATAATATAAGTACTTGTAAATTATACTTTTTAGCACATTCTTACATTTTTAAACACAGGCGCATATATGCACTATTACTTTTTTTCCTAAGTAATGTGAACATTTTATTTTGATGGATTTAAACGTTTTGAGGTCCTCTGAGGCCAAAAAAGTGGTTTTTAAAATATGTCCGTCTGTCGTTTATCGTCAGTGTAGACGCGTGGAGCCTAAACTACTAGGCCGATTTTGAGGATATTTGGAATGCAATTAGGCCGAACAAATCCTTAAAGGTCCTCCATATGCATAAATTGTTATAGAAAGGAAAACACTATAGGAAGCTAAACAATGCAATGTTAGACATAGGCAAATACATAACCGAACAAACGATATTTGCCATATACCAATCCCCAAGCATTACTAATAACGCAAATCAAAACCCAAAAAAAAATGCATTATGACAGACAACACTCACTTAGAACAACATCTTCTACAAAATGTATATTAAACACCCCCAACAATTGTAAATTATTGTTGGGCTGAGCACTGGCATAGTGAGTGTACGGCCCAATTCCCTTAATTCGTCATAGAGCAATTCACCGAACAGTAATCTGACACCACTACAGAACAGACCAAATATAGACAGGAAGCTCACCTATACAAGACATTTAACATAATTTCGATGTTTCCGATTTTCCGGTTATGGACATCAGATGAAAAATCACAGTGTCCGACAGTATCCAGACATGAAACGACAGAGCAGAAAATACCCTGACAAACTCAATATAATTTGCCAGATATGTGAGTTATTCGGGCATGCTGCTAAGGATTGTATACGCTTCACGAATCACCCTAATCCCAAGAAGGGTTGGCAGTAGTCCGGTTGCAAACCCAGCAACAAAGCACTTTTGGTCAAGTGTTTAGGCATATACACACAGGACACGGCACTCTAGCACAACACAGAACACAGTCATTTCAACGATCAAAGGGTATACTAAGGCAAAGAATCAATTCAAGCTAGTCAAATTTATACAAACATGTAATATGGCACCCATTAACATACATAGATTCACAAGAACACCACACAGGTATTCTGCGGTAGAGCAAACAGAACTAACACCTAAATAGGACATAAGACGGCATACACCAATAAATGGCTAATATAAATATGCTACATATCTTAATGGAACTCACACCTACAGAGGTACATCAATTAATTGATCAGAGTTGATGGCAGAAAAAGATAATTTAGATAATTTACCAAATAAAATGTAGAAGCAGAACATTTGATGTAGATAGAACAGACCAAATACATTACGCCAAATTAAATTCACTAATGTCCCAACTTCAAAGGTTATTACGAGACACACAACAATCGATTAACGACTTAACACCTCAGCACACCAATTTATCAATACACAACATCAATTACACACCAAATCAACTCAATACATCAAGCTTTAAAGATTCTTACTCATACCATCACCCCCTCTCAAAAATAATACTTGAAATCCAGGAATCGACAAGAGATGCGGAGGAGAAAAGAACAACATAAAAATAAAACAACATCAAGTTGAAATACCAAACAATAAAAAATTACATTTTTAGAATTTCCGAATATATAATAGCAAATATGGGAGTTGAAGATGTATGACGTACCCTTTATTCAAGAGAGGACTGTTGATGTTAGTTTTATGTTGTGAAAGGAGTCTGTAATCCAGCAATGATAAAGTGTTGTGCGGGTTTATATATCGCGTGTTATTTAGGCGCTCTATATAAAGGAATGAGCCTTAGAGTTGCGCACGGGGCCCTGGCCGGTAGAGCACTGAAGCTCTTGCGCTCTCTCATCGCACCCAAAACCCGCCGCTCTAAACCACCCCCCTGGTCTCCCTCTCCTCTCCAACCTCTCCCCTTTTACCCGCTAAAAACAGACAACATCCAAGTTTATTATTTAGCTGTTACTATAGGCAAATAAAAAATTTGAAGACATTTTATAAAATAAAAAAGCTAATATACCTCAACATTGTAGAAATAATATAAGTATTATTTCAATCTTAATTTGTTGACATTTTGACATAAGATACACATATTTGAAAAGTTATATAATTAATTGACGTTCCCTTAATTTTTATCAAATGCATGCAATGTAGGTTCAAATGGTACACCAAAACAACTCAAGGAAATTCTTTAATTTCCATTAATTTAAAAAATATTTAAAAATGAAGTTAATATAGACAATTTCTTTTATCTACATCTATTAACTTACACAATTTAATTGTTAAAATTAAAATGTGAAAATACTTTTTATGGGTAAAAAAATATAATAAGGATAATAAAATTTCCAAGAATTCATATTTCTCGTTCAAGAAGTTAGTTTATATACTTGGAACGTCATTATTACTTTAAAAAAACTTTAATAAGTACATATACTTTTATACACACAAATATAAAAATATATTTGGTGTACAAAGCAATTTTATTTTATAAATTTATTTTTAGGAATGGATTCTAAATTAATTTGTGGAAAACAATAAAATAAAAATAATTAAATATATTCCCCCTCACAAAAATAATACTTGAAATCCAGGAATCCACAGGAGGTACACGGAGGAGAAAAGTAAGATATAAAAAATAAAACAACATCAAACTGAAATGCCAAAAAAGATAATAACACATTTTTAGAATTTCCGAATATATTATAGTAAATATGGGAGTTGGAGATGTATGACGTACCCTTTATTCAAGAGAGGACTGTTGATGTTAGTTTTATTTTTTGAAAGGAGTCTGTAATCCAGCAATGATAAAGTGTTGTGCGGGTTTATATATCGCGTGTTATTTAGGCGCTCTATATAAAGGAATGAGCCTTAGAGTTGCGCACGGGGCCCTGGCCGGTAGAGCACTGAAGCTCTTGCGCTCTCTCATCGCACCCAAAACCCGCCGCTCTAAACCACCCCCCTGGTCTCCCTCTCCTCTCCAACCTCTCCCCTTTTACCCGCTAAAAACAGACAACATCCAAGTTTATTATTTAGCTGTTACTATAGGCTAATAAAAAATTTGAAGACATTTTATAAAATAAAAAAGCTAATATACCTCAACATTGTAGAAATAATATAAGTACTTGTAAATTATACTTTCTAGCACATTCTTACATTTCTAAATACAGGCGCATATATGCACTATTACTTTTTTCCTAAGTAATGTGAAAATTTTATTTGATGGATTTAAACTTTTTGAGGTCCTCTGAGGCCAAAAAAGTGGTTTTTAAAATATGTCTGTCTGTCGTTTATCGTCTGTGTAGACGCGTGGAGCCTAAACTACTAGGCCGATTTTGAGGATATTTGGAATGTCAAATCCTTAAAGGTCCTCCATATGCATAAATTGTTATAGATAGGAAAACACTATAGGAAGCTAAACAATGCAATTCGAGACATAGGCAAATACATAACCGAACAAACGATATTTGCCATATACCAATCCCCAAGCATTACTAATAACGCAAATCAAAACCCAAAAAAATGCATTATGACAGACAACACTCACTTAGAACAACATCTTCTACAAAATGTATATTAAACACCCCCAACAATTGTAAATTATTGTTGGGCTGAGCACTGGCATAGTGAGTGTACGGCCCAATTCCCTTAATTCGTCATAGAGCAATTCACCGAACAGTAATCTGACACCACTACAGAACAGACCAAATATAGACAGGAAGCTCACCTATACAAGACATTTAACATAATTTCGATGTTTCCGATTTTCCGGTTATGGACATCAGATGAAAAATCACAGTGTCCGACAGTATCCAGACATGAAACGACAGAGCAGAAAATACCCTGACAAACTCAATATAATTTGCCAGATATGTGAGTTATTCGGGCATGCTGCTAAGGATTGTATACGCTTCACGAATCACCCTACTCCCAAGAAGGGTTGGCAGTAGTCCGGTTGCAAACCCAGCAACAAAGCACTTTTGGTCAAGTGTTTAGGCATATACACACAGGACACGGCACTCTAGCACAACACAGAACACAGTCATTTCAACGATCAAAGGGTATACTAAGGCAAAGAATCAATTCAAGCTAGTCAAATTTATACAAACATGTAATATGGCACCCATTAACATACATAGATTCACAAGAACACCACACAGGTATTCTGCGGTAGAGCAAACAGAACTAACACCTAAATAGGACATAAGACGGCATACACCAATAAATGGCTAATATAAATATGCTACATATCTTAATGGAACTCACACCTACAGAGGTACATCAATTAATTGATCAGAGTTGATGGCAGAAAAAGATAATTTAGATAATTTACCAAATAAAATGTAGAAGCAGAACATTTGATGAAGATAGAACAGACCAAATACATTACGCCAAATTAAATTCACTAATGTCCCAACTTCAAAGGTTATTACGAGACACACAACAATCGATTAACGACTTAACACCTCAGCACACCAATTTATCAATACACAACATCAATTACACACCAAATCAACTCAATACATCAAGCTTTAAAGATTCTTACTCATACCATCATATTCGACCACAAGACCAGTCTACTTTTTCCGGCTATTTATCAATGGTAAATAGGTTAAAATATTGCTAAATGTGGGTAGAACATGTTATCATTAACATCATTAAATAAAACATCGACATAATATGACATCTGACGCAAACAATCCAAACACAGCATATTCATACACAAGTCAGCACACCACTACACTCTCGGTTCATATCACAAGTACTTACACGTACATCAACATATTTTTTTATATTATGAACAAGTTTTACAAAGGCGAGTCTAGTGAGTTAGAAAGAGAAGGGTTGATATAACAATATCCATAGAAGAAGGTAGATATATATTCTTCTCCTAAAGTGGAGAACAAAGCTCTTGAGAATGCTAATATTAGAAAAGGAAAGAGATAATATCTCACACCGACATGCGTATTTCATGTTAACTTCTCACTACTTTTTTCAGTATTGCCTTACATATTATATTATTATATGCTTTTGAAAACAAGAAGATTTAACCAAAAGACGAGACTAACCGCGTTTTTCGACAGAATCGCAATCAAAAGTTATTTGACTTTCAAATTTTCCAATTGTTGGTGTTTTTAGAATTAGTAAAAAATTTTAATAGTAAAAAATTTTTAGCGGGGAAGGTATAAAGGTAAATCATTAGTTCTATTATACATGTAGTTAAAACGAATGCATCTTACATGGTTTTAAATGTATTATTAAATTTTGGCTGATAGCCTTAAGTCTAGACTTCATCTATTTGGATAGATAGTTCACATAGTTTGGGTAGTAGTTCATATAGTTTCATTACAAGAAAAAACAACAAAAAAAAACCATGTGCCCATACCCTATTATTGGACCAATAGTCTAATTATAAAATAATAAAATATAAACAGCTTGATTTTCCGGTGAAATCCGCGCAACGAAGTGGATGATGCCCGACGTTTCGCTTCCACTACTGGAAGCATCTTCAGGAGTGGGGTACATTGTGATGTTTACTTTAAGCAACAACAAGACATACCACACCACAATGCATCACACCCCTGAAGATGCTTCTAGTAGTGGAAGTGAAACGTCCATCAATCCCATCGTGAAGCGGACTTCCCCGGAAAACCAAGATGTTTATTACGAGTCTATCCGCGGAAGCGTACGCACCAAGTTAATAAAATATAGTATAATAAGAGTGCTAAATATAGATGTTACTAAAAAACTTAGGGCGAGAACATTAAATAAAGTCATAATAAGTACAAGATAAAAAGAACTTTTTATATACTATGTTTTTAAGTTTTCTGTCATAAATAATAAATTTGAAACCCGTCATAAAATAAAGATCGTAAATATGGCTCATGTCAAAACAAATAAAATAACTTGTGGATTTTTTCCGAACCAACTTTCCAAACCAGCAAAATTTGCTGACAACAAATTAAATCATGCTGACAGATGGCTAAAAGTATTAAAATAATGCATTGTCATCGTGTTCTGAGCTATTCTAAAAGTTTCAAATGTCCAGCTACTTAGGAAGTTAGTTAAAAATCGATTGCAAGATTTGCACTGGACACACAAGCAAACAAACAAGAAAGCAAGGTAATAAAAACGTAGTAAAATAATGTGAACTCATTAATTAAAAAAATCGGTACGAGAAAACTCAGACTAACTTTCTCATATAATATCGGTCCCAGATCCCAGAAACATTTTGTTTTCGATTTTCAAAAAGAAAAAAAAACAATTATAGGTAGTTAACTATTAACCATTAAAATTAGTATTAAGGGGAAATTAAATAACTAGACACATAAATAACAAAAAAAAAAAAAACAACAATTAATTGTAAAATTAAAACAAGGGAATGGTGTTAACATCGGCAGTGATTAAGATGTCCTAAGGCGGATTATGATTTGCATTGGTATAAATACCACTGTAGAATTTATTCAAAGATTTTACATCTGTTTTAATATTCACTGTCGATTCCGATCTAATAGCTATATTTAAAGCTTCTAACATTTTTCTTCGCTTCGACTTATTTTCATTGATATTAATTTTAATGGTTAATAGTTAACCTTGAATATTTTTAATTCATGTATAAAAAAATCGTTTTTATTAAGTGAGATCTGCGAGTCTTTGATATGATAATAGATTGATAATAACTAAATGTAAAACTTAGTTACCAGATTATGTTTTAATATCCGTTTTATTGTTAATTTTAACATCGTCTGCTGTTATTGTTAGTTTTTATTTGTTAATGTTATTTCGGATGTATCTTGTTAATGGATCTGGTTTGAGATGGCTATAATAGAGAGGAAAATTCTGATAATGTATGAGATTTGGTGTGACAATGGAACCACTGTGGTTTCTACTATTTTATTAACATGTTAACGATCCTCAAAATAGCCAATTAGAAAGTATGTGTTAAACATTGGTAAATTTAACTATTGTTATTGTTTTGACTTAATAAAATCATTATTTTTGTAGGCTTGAAAATGGCAGGTAAAAACGTTACCACACAATATAAAAATCTGAGTACGATTTTTTATTTCCTTAAAAGGATCCACAACTGACACAAAATAAAATGAATAGTTTACAATGAAAAAAATTAAATCCCATATAAATACATAATATTAAGCGTCCAAGCGTACATAATACATAAGCAAACTTAGTGGAGTCTGCAATACAAAGGTATCTAAGTAATAAATCAGGTGTTTTGGTTAGAACAGGAGGTGTAAAGCTCGCACCCAACCAATGAATTATCTTATCTCTTGCGTTCGAAGGATCTTGAATCAAGATCTATGGTAATCCCTAAATGGATCTACTCCTAGTTTGGATGCATTCAAAGGGGTGTAGGTCACATACCATACATGTTGGACCACAATGGTTTAGTTTATCTCAGAAAGCTATTGAATACGTACAAATCAATTCAATAGTAGGATCCTTTGACCCTTTTCGATAATATAATACCGTGAATTTAGCTATTTCTAAAGGATGTCTATTTCCTCCACTTTAAAGAAAAGATAACATAACATTAATAATAATCTGGCAGACTTCTAAAAAAATATATTTTTTCGTGTTTTTAAGGGTAGACAAATCTTAAAAGAAACTGTAGGAATAATAAAAATTAAATAAGAACTAACTGTTTAACCTTTTTGTACCGCGTGATTGTCAAGTTCGACAATTTTTTAAATTCAAACGTGTAGAGTGATTTGGAAAAGAAAATGTTTGAGTTTGCGAGAGACAGAGAATAGAGAGGGGAAAAGACAATTAACATCACTTACTTGTACTGGAAAAATTAGACCGAGTAGAACTTACTTGGACAAGGGGGTACTTGGGTGAACCTATCTCCCAACTTTTTTGACTTGGCTTATTTGTTTTACACAAAATTGTTATTATTATTATTATTAGATATATACCTATATAACGACTCCTTAGGCCCGTAGCAACGGGCATAATTTTAAGAGAAATTTAAGTAAATTAATCCAGATATCTATTTAGATAAGTTATTACATCTATTAAAGACCAAACAAATCAAAACAAAAAATATTTTATTAGAATAAATGTGGTTATTAGACAAAAAATAATGCAAGTAAATTAATCCAGATATCTATTTAGATAAGTTATTATGGCTAAAAAAATATATATATATANATAATTAAAATTTATCAAAATCTGCAATAACAGATAAGTAAAACTATGAGAGGTAATATTAAAACGTGCGTTTCAATTATTATTATTTTCATTTTTACGTTTTTGGTAGTATTCATACTACGGAAAGAATAAATTTTAATTTAAATCAAATAATTATTTTTAAGTACGGGAAACACACAGAGAAAAATAGACTCCAGCGCCGGGATTTGAACCACGGGCCTCTAATGGTAGAGCGCTAGACTGGAAATTTAGAGGCTCGTGGTTCAAATCCCGGCGCTGGAGTCTATTTTTCTCTGTGTGTCTCCCGTAGTTAATAATAATTATAATTTGATTTCAATTAAAAATTATTATTATTGTAACTTTTGATCGACAAGGTTTGTCCATTTGTATGTTGTATGTGCAGTATATTATGCGTTACATTTTGTAGCTTGTTAAAAACAAAAAGGTTCAAGCAACATAAAATGACATTTTATCCACAACACTAGGTGTTGCCTCTTAAAATAACAGCATTTTGAGATAATAAAATTCCCAGATTCGCTTCGTTATGTAAATAGGTGCAGAATGCAGCAAGCACACCCATAAAATAACATGCTGAAATATAGAAATGTATAATACATATGCGAGTTGACAGTACATTTGAAATCAATGGAAGACAACATGCAACAACATACAGTTACTGATTTTACAATCTAACTAAAAGTAAATTCATAAAATAAAAAATAAAAAAATAGTCTTCCATTGAGAGTGGTACACAGCTTCCTCGCATTCTAGCGCCTACTTTTATAATGTCATGCTTTTACAAAGCGTTATTGATTAATTTATTTAATGTTTTCCCTCTATTTGCTTCCGAGCTTACCGAAGGTAACGAAAGCATTGAGATCCTTTTGAAAAGCAACATATTTTAATGTCTTCGATTTAAGTATTCTTGGACAGAAATCCGTCCAGAATATTTTGATTTCTTCGATTTAAATATTCCTGGACATAAATCCGTCCAGAATATTTTAATGTCTTCGATTTAAGTATTCCTGGACAGAAATTTCCGTTCCAGACAGCAACATAAATGTTTTGGTCTGGTGTCTGTCAGTCAGTCGCCTTTTAATATTTTCCCGAACCATCTGATTTTGATTTCTTAAGAGTACCGCATTTTAAAAAATGCGGTAGAATTTGGATTTAGATTTGCGCATTTTAGAAAATTGGAAGGCAGGTCACAACTAGCCCAATAATATTGGTCCCATTTTAATATAAACCATTAGCGCTCAATGATTTCTCTTCTTCCTGCGTACCAACTTTTATTAATAACACATCCGATGTATAGTGAAATTGAAATATGTTTATTTTGTATTATTTTTATTTATTTGTTTTGTTGGGTGTTTTATTGCTGAGGTTATACACACTCTTTATTTTGTTTTATTATTTATTAATTTTAAACTGTCAAGAAAAAGTCAGTTGCATTTATGTATTTACTTTTTGTTATATAATAGAATTGTGTCGGACCTGGAATAGCCTTGCTCCCTAAACCTAATTCTATACTGAAACAAAATTTCTGATCAAAATTCCGTTACAAATTTCTGATTCAAAATTCTGAGAAACAAAGTTTATTTCTTCTGAATAATCACATAGCTACCGTTCTCTTCAGTAAGCTCGGAAACAATATACATAGATAGAGGAACTATTATAGTAGAACTAATACATGAATAGTATAAATAAACTTTAATACTTTATATTGTAAATTCAATGCCCGTTTACGTTTACCAAATATTAATTTTCTTTCTCCATAAGAAAATTATATAAAAAGGATTATAAAAATTGTTTAGAACAAAAAATCTCATTCGTTAAATAAAATTATAAGAATACAAAACAAAAAAAAAAAGAAATACAATTATTTCAAGGTAACAATACAAAAGGTTCTCTAATCGATATATTCCAATTAAATTCTCAATTGAAAACAAATCAACGGAAAAAAATGGGGAAAGACCTTCCGGCGCTTCACAGAAGAGGAGGGGAAATGTAACGAATGTTTCCACTTTGCTATTTGATTTTATAATTGCATTTAAATATACATCTTTTTGCGCTCGTATTCTCTTTTTTAAAGTTAAAAATTGAGTTTTGGGGACAAAACAAACAAAGAAATAATTTCATGGTAATGTATTACAAATAAAACGTCGGTGAAGAGAAAATAAATATCTAATATTATTATTTTATTTTTTTAAAAGTCACAATTGAGTATTACTTCAATAAAAAGCCTTTGATGTTTGCTATATAGTATTACCAAGAGGCATTCTTTTTTTAGTCGCAATTCAAGTTTTGGGATGGATTTTAGGATAAGATAATGATATTGTTCTTTTTCAGCTATAAAGAGGAACCTTATTATTATTATTATTTATTTATTTATTTTTTTGCTTCACCGGAAAAGGTTCAGTTGAAAGTGTTCTTGGGTAAATCATGGAAAGGGATTCATTTATTATCTTATTAATTAGTATAGAATTGAGGGGAAAAATAAATGATAGTATACGTTTACAATAGTATAGAACATATAAGTCATTTTTCTAATTGACATTAAGGATAAGGAGCCAGGTTCAAAAGATACCTTATGTTTTTAGTCACAAAAAGCTGTTTAAAAAAAAAATCTCTTCCAATAGTTGTGATATATTTTTTTTTGTAGAATTATTTTTTTCCTGTCTTTTTTTTTTATTTGTTACGGGTTATAATTTAAAATAAAGAGTTATTCTTTAAGTAGTAAAAGGCACTTGACAGCCTCATAATTTAATGGATAATGTAGGATTTTCCGGTCTGGGGAACCCTAGATAAATTCATTTTTCTTTCTTCTTTTCTTGTCGGATAGTGGAAGGGGGAGGCTGGTTAGAAGTCAAAGAGAGTTGTGGTCTAAGGAGTACTATAATAAATAAAGTAGGGGCTGAGGGAGCCCCTGCAGAAGTAGCGGTAGGCTATAACCCGCAAGGCGTGTTTGTCTTGTCGGTCCACAGTATGTGTCTAACCCTCCACCTGTGACCTAGTCTAGGAAAGCTCTTACACAGCGATGCCTTTTTCTTTTCTTTACATTGGCAACACCCAGTTATAAGGGAGCCCGTATCCCTCTGATCTGATCCGTTACAAATCCGGCCTTGATGCAAAGCTTCGGCTACAATCCCTTCCGCCTCTTCTTCACTATGTCCCATTTGTTGCTTTTTGCTCAACTAAGATTTCTTATTTCCTCCATCCCATACGTTTATCCCGGCAAAATATAGCGAAAAGACGAGATTGATATTTATAGAAGAAACCTATTATTACGATGTTTGAAATGCATAGTCGAACAGATAAATATAAAAAAAAAAAATGTTTTGTACAAAAAAGAAGATAAATAGCCATACACATGTTTTTATAAAAACGTTATCGAGACTTAAATACTCTTCTACTCGCCCCGAACCTTTATGACATGACTTTTTACACACAAGTATTCTATAAGTGATATTCTATTTTATATTCCTTAGTCTTAATAGTAATTTACACTAAGGAATACATAATTCTGTATGTTACTTTGTTTTGTCTAAATATCTATTAACTCGAAGGGGTGCAGGGAGAGTACTTAAGTAAAAAAGTTCCAAAATAAGATGAGTCTTTATTTATAGAGGTATTGGTGAAAATAAATATAAATTTGTGCGTATGTGGAAGAGAAACAAATGGGCGCAGAAGGTTGAAACTTATGTGGGGCCAACAATGGGCTAATTATGACCTGAGGCTGTTGAACATCGTGGGTTTATTCAAAGCAACCAAAATCAGTATATTTTGACGTCGAATGACTTCACTATACTCAAAACAACACGTGCTCGTGTCTAAAGATGCTCGCAGTCTTAGGAACGTCGAGCTGTACACATCCGTCAAGACAAGGTCTTCCAACGGGAAGCTAGATTGCAGTAAAATTAAATTTGCATTATCTAAATACCTGACAACACGCTAGTTAACATAAAACCGTTCTATTTCCTCTAATTAACATTTTATCGGTAAATCAAGTAAAAACCTAAAAAAAAGCGAATCTCTAAAAATAAAGTCTTTATATAGATGATACAAAATAACTAAAACGAAGTTAGAAGGGGTACATTACCCGTCTATATAAATTAGGGGTCATAAATTGTTTTAACGCCAGTGTTGAGCAGAGATTAAATTTATCAATGTTCAAGCAATTTTTACTCAAATTACCAAACTGAAGGCTTATTTGAATATTAATATTGAAAAAAGAGTAATTTGACATGCATTAATAACTTAAAACCATACGGGCGATCATCAACTTTATATTAACCCTATTAGTTAAAATGCACACTAGAGCGGCGGGTAGTATATAACACTTGATAAGATAAAAAAAAAAAAAAAAAAAAAAATCATTGATGTACTGCTATAAAAAAAAAAAAAAATACCGGAAAACTTAAAAATACAATCACATTATTAATTAGTCTATTCCGTGATTATATTTTGTTTCCTTTTAAATTATTTTAAGCTTAATGAGATACAAATTACAGAGAGGTACGATAATGAAAAAGGCATATACACTTTTAAAAGCTTAGTAAAGGAAAACTAAATTTTTATGAAATCATTAAAATGTTCATTAATATTTTGTTGGTTTCATAAATGAAGAATTTAATTAAATAAAGAATTTATTTAGAAGCAAAATACTGAGAAGATGTTATATATATTCGAAATTTATTCTTCCGTAGCTTTTATTTTATACCCCACTCGAAAATTAAAAAATGGTACAATTTTGAGTTTTTCACATTTGAGCGCATTGCTCATATTGCAACTCTCTCTCGTGGACGGTTCGGGAAAAATTTACCAAAGTACGACGGAGAGACAGATATCACCCTCGGCATAAGGGTTTTCAGAAGCATCTACGAAACCCTAAAACGGAAGAGCACAACGAGCCCCCCTACTTGACCATCTACTTTTCTATAGATGGTTTTAATATTTGTTTATATTAAATGCTTTCTTATTACCTATGTACACCCTTAATTATAAATTTTTTTACCAAACGTCTATTTAAGTAATTCTCTACATAACATGTTCTCTACGCAACATTTACGAAATTTCCGATTTTATCATTTGTTGCCATATTTGCAAATGATTCATACCAAAATTAAATATGAAACGTTATAACTTAAACTTCTTTTAAACTATTTGAAATCTTCAAGATAATAGGGAAGGAGAGAAGCGCTTTATTTACATAAATAACAAATTTGATATATTGGTAAAAGCATTAAATCAAGTTTGAGTTCCTTCAAATC
Organism: Gerris buenoi; assembly: GCA_001010745.2. Taxonomy (NCBI): domain Eukaryota; kingdom Metazoa; phylum Arthropoda; class Insecta; order Hemiptera; family Gerridae; genus Gerris; species Gerris buenoi. The sequence continues at coordinate 246,955 of KZ651187.1, read as the reverse complement.
TGGAACATTTTGGACACTCAGTATGAAGGTATTTACAATTCACAAAAAAAAAAAAAAATATATATATATATCTATATTTTGAAATGTAAAGTAGTAATGTTATGTTTACATTAGTACGTTACATTTCTAAAGTATCTTAACTTGAATTTAAATAAAAAATAACAACGCGAAAATTGAGTGAGTGGTAATGATTATACTAAACAAATTTGATATCTATCTTTAAATGATAAATCATAACAATTAATCTCAATAAATTTCTTGTCCGACCAATTTTAACAATTTCCATTTTCCATCCATCAAAAACCAAAGAAATCAAGCCAGTATTAACCAATGGACTATCTATGATCTAACGAAAATATCAGAATAAATATATTTATCATGACCGGTTATAACGAAACAAGATGGATTAATGTTTATTTCACAATCAGCGAAGTCCTAGGTTATTAAGTAAGAGATAAATGTTTTTTTTTAAGCCTTAACTCATTTCTGTAATTTACAGAATATTTTTTCATTTAAAAAATGAGGCAAGCTGAGTATAGAAAGGAACACTTTGAGACCGTATAAAGGATAGTTACTTTTATTCAAGAGTGTCGGCTATGGTTGTAGGTGACCAAGTAAAGAAAAAAAGGGGTTACGTGGAGTTGCTTTTATGTGAAGAGAAGTATAGGGCCCGGAACCTTCCTATTATGTTTCTATTCTTTCCTATTGTTACAAGGCGAGGCCCCTAGGGAACATTTTCATTAGGTCTATGATGACGTCAGAGAAGAAGGGCCCGAGAGTATCAGTAGAAAGAGAGGAATCTTTTATCTTCTAAAGAGGATTAAATCCTCAAGCTCAGAAACCTTCAAGCCTTTTGCGGAAAGGATCCCTAATTCCACGAGAAACTTCTTCCTAGAGTGCGGTCTAAGGGAAAAAGTCAATCTCTTAGAGAAGGACTGGCCCAACAATATGTCCATCTCGTTATTTCACCTTTTAATCAGCATTTGTCTTTTTATAAACAAACTAAAAATCGTGTTTAAAAATATTAAAGGGCTTCCTCGTTGGCGAGTACTTACGAACAATATAATCAAGATGAAAATATTTCTCAAAACATTATCAACAGTGTTGGAATTATATCCCAGATCACTTAATCTAAATAAAATGTATTTATTTCTAACTAACTTTATAATTAATGTTCGTTGTTCGTAGGCTTCCGCGGTTACAATTATAATGAAGTTCTAGGTCTTCCGGTGGTGACCACTGTCTCGAGGGTGTACGTAATTTATTAATAAAAGCTATAATTAACCGAAATTCAATAAGCTTTACCACTACCTAAGTACAAAATATGTCATAAAATTTGATCGACTGTATATTTATGACAAACAAAATCAAAAATATTATTTTAAGCGCATATTGAAGAAGTAAAATACCGAAATTAGATTTTCGAAGTAATAATAATTTCTTTACTTGCCAGACACACTTTCTTTACAATCAACCTTAAAATTGTGAAGAGTATAGTTTTATAGTGCTCATAATCCACAACAGTGTCTGGCCTAGTGTGCATATTTCACTGTCAAATTGCTGGAAATCGGGTAAATTTCGCGTGAAACAAACAGGATATTTTTCATTACTTTTAATATTATACAATAAGGATGGGGGGGGGGGGCACTTGGAGGTGGGAAAAGAAGAGGAAGGGCCAAATATGATTTAATTAAATGGTCATATATATCTTTGGTATAATTTAAATGGTCGAAGAAGTTTTTTAAACAAAAATTGGTTAATGATCAACTGAAGAATTCGAAACTGGTAAGTATTATAAATACATAGCTGCAATTATAATAATTACTATAATAGGTGTACATTACAACCTAGATTCCAATTAATATATAGGTCACTTCATTGTAAAATATTTTCAACTTTTAGCGATATAGAAGCTTTTCTTAACATGAAACAAGCAACGTGTTCGAAATTGGAATAAAGTAAAATGAAAAATGAGCTACAAATAACTGAAAAGAGGTTGGATTGGTAAAAACATGTTGGAACAGGAAGAATTTACACCCTGTTTACTTAGTTTAAACACGCAATTTCCAAAATAATTCCCCACCCATAGCTGGAGCGATGATGAAGGAGGCTGAGTCCCATAGGATTACCGCAGGCTTTCAGTTAATTAAGCTTACTCAGTTCCCTGTCAAGAGAGATGCTCGCAGAGAGAGAAGACGCAAAGAGGAAAGAGAAGAATCCAGCAACCTCTTAGACAGAGAAATAAATAAAAAGCCTCTAGAGAGAATCATCAACTTTTTCCTCATATGCCTAACACCTAACTCGAATATTTTCATTAATCTTTTTGACTAAAAATTGATTACTGTTGAGGCGAGTATCGATATAGGACACTTAAAATCGATATAGTCGAGTGGGAGAGTGGAGATCCACGTGGCCTCCATCTCTCTTTATACCAGTCACTCTCACTCATTCTTAGAAGTAACATGTACACGATTTTAGTCGAATTTAAAATTAAAATGATTAGATAAAAATGATAGTCCTGATACAGCGTGCAAAAAAGTGTCTGACTAACATCAAGCTAGAATAGAGTGTATAAGTAAATGCTTTGGTGCCTTTTGAATAAACGGTCATGCATATGAGAGATTAAAAATATAATTATTAGAGAGATGAATAAGGAGAATCTAAAAACTAGAGAAGAAATACACAAAGGAATCTTTAGAATACTAAACAATACCATGGAAATAGACACCAAGGATTATGAAATTGATTTTATAAAGGATTTTAGTAACCGAGACACTATAAGAATCAAAGTAGGATTTACAGCTTACAAGGAAAAAAAAAAGTTTTCTAAGCTAGAAAAAAGCTTAAGGATACAGACATTATTTTATTTAAAAATTAAAAGAAAAGAAACAGGGAACTAATAACACTAATAGAAAAAAAAAAAAAAAAAAAAAACTAGAGGGGCTAGCAATCATGCTGTTGTCCGGAATATTAATAAGTATAATCATTAATGGTAAAATATATGATCCGAAGTAAGCAAATACAGAGTTCTTTAATAAAAATGCACTTCAGCCAGATAGAAGTAAAAAGCCTGCTGCCAAAAAAATAAAAAAATAATCAACATAGTCAGAGTCAACAGACGCTTTTCTTAATTCTTTCAGGATTAAACCAGGAAAACAACAGAAATATCGATTGTTGCAAAGATTTTACATCCGAGGACGATAAAGAGAAAATAATGGATAAACAGAATAACAACACGAAAGAAAATAACTAGCAACTAATCAAACCTACTAATGATAATAATACCTTTAGCCGGTCAAATTTAAGTAATAAAACATAGAATAGCAACGATTTAAACATTCTATGCTATACAGGACCCAACACAAAATTAAAACAAGTAAGGCGCGCTTCACGTAAGTACGTGAGGCGATAATAACCGGTTTCTGTACAATCAAGTTTAAATATTAAGTGTAATAGTTGCATATTCTTTTTCTACATTTCAAGACCTTTAAATTGATGTATAACATGCCATGGTACGTAAAAAAATTTTTAGTCACCCACCATATTGGCCGCCATCATGAAAATCTTATGTGTGTTATTTTAATAGTTGCATATTCTTTTTCTACACTTTAAGACCTTCAAATTGATGTATAACATACCATGGAAGATAAAAACTTTTTTTAGCCACCCACCATATTGACCACCATCTTGAAAATATTACATATGTTATTTTTATAGTTGCATATTCTTTTTCTACACTTCAAGACCTTTAAATTGATGTATAACATGTCATGGTAGCTAAAAACTTTTTTTTGGTCATCCGTCATATTAGCCGCCATCTTGTAAATATTACATTTGGTATTTTTTATAGTTGCATATTCATTTTCTACACTTCAAGACCTTTAAAATGATGTGTAACATGCCATTGTAGCTAAAAACTTTTTTTCACCCGCCATATTCGCAGGGCCGCCATCTTAAAAATATTAAGTGTAAAAAGTCGAAAATTTGTCCAGTTGTCTAAAATGCCGAGATGTACCTGTGTGCCAAATTTCATATTTCTACCTATAGTAGTTTATGAGTTGAAACAAGCCAACTGGCGGACAGACAGACAGACAGAGCCGTTATATAAAGTTTCTTTTTGTACTTTGTACAGAAACCTAAAACTAATTGAATTACTAGAGGGGAAACATTGAGCTCGGGATATCATTGGAGTGTGTGAAGTCAGGAGAAAAGGAGAGGAATGTATCGAATTATACAATCAGGACAAATGTTTTTCATCAATGTAGACGGAAGTCAAGGAGCCAACAGATGTTAAGTTAATCAAAGAATAAAATAACACTTCAAGTTCTTTAAAGCTTATTTTACCATCATTCCTAATCTAATAATTAAATATCTACAAGTATAGCAAGTGAAAAGGCACGGATATATTCTATGATAATTTACGGGATGCTATGGAAGAAGATGGATGCCACTATACATATACATGTATAATATGGGACTGGAATGCTAAGGCCGGTAAGACAGGAAGAGAATCATGCGTATGCAAGTTGGGATTAGGAGAGAGGAACGACAGCGGAGAGAGATTGGTAAAGTATATTGAAGGAATGTGATATGTATATTATGAATACCTTTATATTCAGGGATGAAGATGACCGCTGGACATGGATCAGCATTGACGCAGAAGTAAAAAATCTCTTATTTTATAGTAAATAATAAAGGTTTAGTATAACATGTAGGTCATTCAGATGATGTCCATATAGGGAGCGACCATCGACCATTGCATGCTATTTTAAGAGCAAAGAAAAATATTTAACTACCGATAAAAGATATGCACTTGGACTTATTTATAGAAAACATATTTATAGAAAATATGCGGAAGAAAAAAAAACGTTTGGTGTCGCAGGACACCCGGTAGGAACGAAGTTCCCTGCATTTTTCATTATATATAAATTACAAAATCACACTGCTAAGTACTTATACATTGCTAACTACTTATACATGGCGGAGTTAGAAAAGAGACAAAATTAGAACTAACTAACTGTTTGTACCTAGCGGAGTTAATGCAAAATTAAAAGAAAATCACTATTTCTATCACTGTATCAGATTGTACATGCCTGTATCAATTGTACTTTAGACTTAGACTATATATAAGAAGATTTATTAAAATCGTTACATTAGAACGTAAGATATAGGTAAAAACGTTGTTTTCTTTATTTAAAACGTTTAGGTCCGCTTTAATAAATTTAGCGATCTTTATCACTTCATAGAAGTATCGCTGTTCATTTTAGTAAATAAAATAATTTAAAGATGTTTTTGTGTCATTAAATGGAGGAAGTTAGAATTTTTCCCTCCTAAAATTCCAATTTTATTAAATTTGAAGCTTACGTTTACGCGAGCGCAGCGCGTGAACACTTAGGCAGATAACGTTGTCCAACGAAATCAGCCTGGGCATTGGTAAAATGAACATGTGTACCATATTTCAACGAACCATCACTCTTCGGTCATATTTTACTCAAGTTATCGCCATCGGTAAATTTTGTGACGGTCGTTTTTTTTAGATTCACTCCCGGCAGGGGGGTGGCATTCGTTGAAAAATCCCGTGTCCCATCATGACGTCACCAAACTTGGAAAATAGTTTGTGCAACGGCTCATAGAATGCGTTGCTCTCAATAATTTCAAGAAAAAGGGGGACAAAAGAAAAATGACAGCGGTTTATTTTGGTCTTAGATAATTAAAATAGTCCAGTAGAATGGTACATTTTACCTTGCATCAAATAAGGTAGTTCTGATTTTTTGATATGTTGTTTATGATGGATGGCTAATGATACATCTAAGTTTTCGACCTCGGCAAACTTCTGGATCATTGTGAAATACTTGAAAAACCACCAAATTTTCGGAGTTTTTTAGGTTTTCATCAATTTTGACCCTCAAGGACCCATCTTACGGTAAAAAAGACTATATTGTCTATTAAAGAAAACTAAATTTATAACAAAATGAGACCATGATTGTTTCTATAAACCCAGTATGTTTTAAGATACAGCTGTTCAAAGTTTCAAAAATTGTCCAAAATAAGCCAATTTTATAGGTTTATTCCAGTTTACACCGCTTTTGACACTGAAGAACCTATTTATCGGCAAAAATAAGTTTATACATTATTTAAGTGGACTAAATTTGCAATAAAATAGGACCAAATTTTTTTTTTTAGAACCAATACTTTCCAGGATATAGCAGTTCGAAGTGGACGAATGTATGTCAACAAATTTTAGAAGAAAGGTTTAGAATTTTTTAGAAAATTTTTTAGCCGAATTATCGGGATAAAAAGTCCGTAGGCCCAGTAGTTCAGTTGCAATCGTAAAACACACAACAACGGAATATTATGGCAGTCAAATTAGACCTTTAATTCGCAATGCTTGCTGTAGTTACGATTTTTTTGTATGTAGTCCAGACCAGTTAGGGTAGTGTGATCCTAATTTTTCAGCTTTAAAAAACCTTTACTAGCTGTGTAATATGTGGAAAACTGAAAAATGTTCGGACTCTTATTAGTTGTTGCTCTACACCTCATAAACTATGCGTTGTTCGATGTTCGTTGATCGTACTATTTTTTGAGTACAGTAAATTCACAACAATTTAAGTCCAACAGCAACTTTGTACATCCAATAGTTTCTGAGATACGGCACTTTAAAAATTGGATATTTTTTTCAAAAAATGGAAATTTTAAGTATTGTTCTCGTTTCGGGGCGAATATCGGCGTAAAAATATTAACCTAATATCGACATAAAACCTCCCACCTACGAGTAAAGTCATAAGAAAAGATGTTGTAGTAAATTTAATTGGCTTTTATGTAAGCACAAAATGAAGCCTGTAGACAAAACAGTTCTGTTGCAATAGTAAAAAGAACAAAAAAGGAAATATGTAATTTTAAAGAAATTAATCTAAACCTCTTTTTAGGGTTTCGAGGTCATCCTAGAAACCCTTTATGCTTTTGGTAGTGTGTCCGTCCGTCCGTCGCAACTTGGATTATATCCCCCAACCTACTGACGCCATTGACTTGAAATTTGGTATATAAGTTAAACTTTTTTGCCCAAAAACAGAAAACCTATTGCGAACTTTAACACTCCAAATTTTTTCGATCTGCGATCAATTGCGATTTACTTGCGATCAATTGCATTTTACCCCCCAAAAAATTTAAACAAACCCAAAATTG
>KZ651187.1:222407-232931 GCA_001010745.2 Gerris buenoi | reverse complement strand
AGTTGACGAATAAATTTTAATTCTTGCACAATGGAAATAAGTATATTGCTTGATAATGTCCTAAAGTAAGGACAAAATATTTAAAAAAAAAAAAAAAGTACTGCAATTAGTAATTTATTAGTAGTACTTTATTATTTTTATATTCAATATAACCCTAAAAATTCTAATTCTTTTTTTTGGTTTTACCAACGAAACCCTAAAAATTGAAGTTATTTTGTGACTTTTGCTCTCATATTTATAGCTTAAGTCCATTCCCCGATTTTACCTCAGGGTATGGTCTTTTTTAAATTTTATCCCAAATTTCATAAAAATCAATTTTTTTCCAAATGTTTAGGCTTCACGTGTCAGCACTGATAAGTCGTTTTTAAAAGATAAAGTACGGTACGCAACTGTGCAAAATGCTACTTTCCGCACTCGACGCGTAATGTACTACATATTACATTTTGTTGAAGGTACACTGCCCTTTACAAAGAAAAATATAATCCTTATTACATACGAGTACACTTCGTAAGTAATTGAACTTTTACTTCTCATTGTATATTATATATAATGTATATACCTACCGTCAGTGAATTGAACTATTGTATACATAGTAAAATATCGTATGTACAGTCAGCGACTTCCATAAAGATATTGGGGAAAAAAATCTCGTCTACTATACATAAAGGATCCCCGTATTAATTTTATAAATGTAAATATAGGGCGCACTCAAGTTACATATTTGGTGGGTTGAGAAATTTGTAGCGTCAAAATCTTTGATCTACTTTTTTCATCTTCGCATAATATAATATATAAATAGAAAAAAAGGATCGTAGAGATAGAATAGAGGAAGTTTTTCAGAGACCATCCCAACGCTGTAACGCCATAGTGAAAAGAAAAAAAGGATCACGATTCTACAGAAATTTGATTTAAGGATCTTAATATAGATTGATACGTTTCAAGACATCCTGAGTGTAAATAAATTCGTTTTTTTTTTAAAAATGTCTGCTTGTGGTTTGTGAAGACGTTTGGAGTTTAATTTCCTGCATCGAATGCAATGAAAGTGTGTGTGGAGGGTCATGCCTCGACGCGAAATAGATTTTTTCCTATTTTTTTTTTTTTTTTTATTTCAAAAGCGGTTGATAACAGTGTCGCTTGATACGAGACACCATTCTCATTCTTTCTTCCTCAATAAGCAGAAAGGAAGAAGAAATAAGTAGGTCGAAGTCCAAATCTTTTAAGTAAATAAGCAGGAGTTTCCAAGAGTCTGTGTATCGGCTTTTTGAGCCCTCACTAATATTAATGTATTTAACTCTTAAAGCCTGACTGTCATCCCACCAAGCCAAGCAAAGATTTCTGCTCCCTAACGATCTTTTGCCGCTCCCTGTTAGAAAGTTCATTAAGAACTAATTTGCAACTTTAAATGAAAAATAGCCTGGAGAAGCCGACTATTAACAATCGTAATTACAGAAGTTTATCTAGAAAACCCCCTCCCCCCCTCACGGTCGCATCACTCCCCCTCCCCCCACTCTCGGACAGTAATTAAATTCGTTTGAGCCATTAATCTGTCCCACTGTCTCAACTTGCCATCCATTAAATTCAATTTAAATAAATACGAATTGTATATAAATAAGAAGTTCTTCACAAAAGTTTGAAATTAAAACAATGAACTAAGAAATGTCAATTCTTTATTTCGACTTCACTATTTATTCAATTTTATAATGAAATTCACGAAAAGTTTCGAGATGTCACCAACTCAGATTAAGTATTTCTAAAAGTAGAATTAAGGGAAACATTTTTTTTTTTTTTCACACAGTCCAATTTCGAGTACAGGTCTAGTTAAAATTAGAATACACACTGGTAATCTACCTTTTGTTGTCAACTATTTTCCTCGCATTTGTAAGTAGGTAGTAGAATTTGGTCTAATTGCTTATTTTAGAGTAAATACATTTGAGAGATTAAATACTTCGAGGGAGAGAGGGTGACCGAGAGTTTTAAGGCGCTCGCTCAGCTGTCAATAAGTCGAGGCAACTCGAGGTCGTAGCTTCGATCCGGTGCCATGATACTCTGAATTGCATCAATGAATCGCGGACGGTGCAGGGCGAGGGACACCCCCTATGGCAAAACCTCCCCTACTCTTTGATGTGGGTCCGTGTCATGATGATGGGATTTTTATCTATGGTTCCAGGATGGAGCAGGGCACTCTTCCCCCACGCTTTGACGCACGCTTATATAGCTTACTTATGACCACACCATACTCGCTCCGGCGCGGCGGTACAATGTACAAATGTATGATGTGTGAAGTTGCTGGGACTCTCCTCCACGGGGCGTAAAAAGGGCCTAAGTGATGGCCTAATTGCAAGGTTCGAACAAGTGGTTCGTCCTACCCGTTCTAGTAGGAAGTACTAGACAAGTACTACTACTAAATATTTAGAGCGATTTATCTACTTCAACCAAATATTTTTAATACCTACAGCAGATGGTCAATACATATTGTACTTCTGATTTCACTTCTAATTGTTTAGTGAATTTGAAGGGGGTAGCTAAATGTACCATAGCCAAAGGGTTAAGCTGTAAACAAAAATCATAAGGAAAAAATAAAGACTAATTAAAAAAACGGTACCGACGGTCGACGGTCATGATTTGAAAAACTTTAAATTGCAGTACATTTAAAATGCCATTTAAACATGTAAGTCGCTATCCCAGAAAAATCAACTTTCCAGGATATCAAATTTAATAAATGATTATGACCCCAGAAAATCGAAACAGGTAAACAACCATTTTACAATACCCAGCGGGATCAAATTATTTCTTCAGAAAAAAGTAATTTTAATGAATAAATTAAACATTACAAAATTTAAATTTAGTATGATTGTCAATATGAAAAAATAATTATGCTTATGGTTAAATTAGGTCTGCCATTTGAGTTTTAAATGCGTCAATACGCTTTTAATCTAATGCTAAACCTAATCCTAACTTTACAATTGAAATGCAATAACAAATTAACTTTCAATTATCCAACTTTAGAAGCAATAACGAAATTCAATAGGAAATTATCGAGCGAGTTAAGTTTATACAAATGAAGAAAGTTTTGAAATGAAATTGAAGACGTATATGAGTAAGACATTTTTGAGGTTGCGGTTGGTAGCAAAACCAGATTATTTGACCAAAAACCAGGATATCATTAATCAAGAGTGGATTTGGTTGCTGAATAACATGCCAGAAAGAGCTCTCCCCTCGCTATTTTAGGTTTCCTTGTACAGTAAAGCACTTGAACTAGGGAAAATGACTTTTTGAACACTCGTAAATCACTTCTTGATATATTTCCCTACAGAACATAATAAGCTAAAATAGATTTAATTAAATACCAACAAGAACATTTATCAGTAGCTGGGGGTGAAGGTCCAGGGAAACCTCTCCCTTTGTCTCTAAATAAACCTAAGGCTAAGGTATCATCAGCCACTTCTCGTTTACGGTCAACACTAAGCCAAGATACCAAAAGGTAGACCTTCTGCCTAAAATGAGACCATGTACTCTGACAGTGAGTTAATAGTTGTATTTTACTTATATTGAGATTTACATTAGGTAAATAATGGAAATGGAAGCCAAAGACCATCATGGGCTGTAGCGCTGCACAAAGTAAAGTAAAGTAAGTTAGTAATATAAATATGTATTGTAAACAGTTATAACTATAACTTAAAACGCTCAGCTCATAATGTTCTTAAGTGGAGAGATAACCTTTTGATTAGCTATAATATTTAATCGGCACCAATTATAGAATTATGTAATTTTATGTGTTATAAGTATTTTATATTTAATTAATGTATTTTAAAAAATAAAATTAAACAAGGCTACGAGATGCTTCACCGCAAAATCCAAGAAAAATCCTTGTGACTTTTTTTGTCCAAGAAATAAAGCTTGAGACTTATTTTTTACGTTGAGTCAATTTAAATACCAAGGTAAACTTAATTTATTTTTGTTTCCATTTTTGTGTCATTTATGGCCAAAGAGATCAGCTATTTAACACANATGTATGATGTGTGAAGTTGCTGGGACTCTCCTCCACGGGGCGTAAAAAGGGCCTAAGTGATGGCCTAATTGCAAGGTTCGAACAAGTGGTTCGTCCTACCCGTTCTAGTAGGAAGTACTAGACAATTACTACTACTAAATATTTAGAGCGATTTATCTACTTCAACCAAATATTTTTAATACCTACAGCAGATGGTCAATACATATTGTACTTCTGATTTCACTTCTAATTGTTTAGGAGATTTGAAGGGGGTAGTTAAATGTACCACAAAGCCAAAGGGTTAAGCTGTAAACAAAAATCATAAGGAAAAAATAAAGACTAATTAAAAAACGGTACCGACGGTCGACGGTCATGATTTGAAAAACTTTAAATTGCAGTACATTTAAAATGCCATTTAAACATGTAAGTCGCTATCCCAGAAAAATCAACTTTCCAGGATATCAAATTTAATAAATGATTATGACCCCAGAAAATCGAAACAGGTAAACAACCATTTTACAATACCCAGCGGGATCAAATTATTTCTTCAGAAAAAAGTAATTTTAATGAATAAATTAAACATTACAAAATTTAAATTTAGTATGATTGTCAATATGAAAAAATAATTATGCTTATGGTTAAATTAGGTCTGCCATTTGAGTTTTAAATGCGTCAATACGCTTTCAATCTAATGCTAAACCTAATCCTAACTTTACAATTGAAATGCAATAACAAATTAACTTTCAATTATCCAACTTTAGAAGCAATAACGAAATTCAATAGGAAATTATCGAGCGAGTTAAGTTTATACAAATGAAGAAAGTTTTGAAATGAAATTGAAGACGTATACGAGTAAGACATTTTTGAGGTTGCGGTTGGTAGCAAAACCAGATTATTTGACCAAAAACCAGGATATCATTAATCAAGAGTGGATTTGGTTGCTGAATAACATGCCAGAAAGAGCTCTCCCCTCGCTATTTTAGGTTTCCTTGTACAGTAAAGCACTTGAACTAGGGAAAATGACTTTTTGAACACTCGTAAATCACCATCTTGATATATTTCCCTACATAACATAATAAGCTAAAATAGATTTAATTAAATACCAACAAGAACATTTATCAGTAGCTTAAACAAGGGGGGGGGTGAAGGTCCAGGGAAGACTCTCCCTTTGTCTCTAAATAAACCTAAGGCTAAGGTATCATCAGCCACTTCTCGTTTACGGTCAACACTAAGCCAAGATACCAAAAGGTAGACCTTCTGCCTAAAATGAGACCATGTACTCTGACAGTGAGTTAATAGTTGTATTTTACTTATATTGAGATTTACATTAGGTAAAAATGGAAATGGAAGCCAAAGACCATCACGGGCTGTAGCGCTGCACAAAGTAAAGTAAAGTAAGTTAGTAATATAAATATGTATTGTAAACAGTTATAACTATAACTTAAAACGCTCAGCTCATAATGTTCTTAAGTGGAGAGATAACCTTTTGATTAGCTATAATATTTAATCGGCACCAATTATAGAATTATGTAATTTTATGTGTTATAAGTATTTTATATTTAATTAATGTATTTTAAAAAATAAAATTAAACAAGGCTACGAGATGCTTCACCGCAAAATCCAAGAAAAATCCTTGTGACTTTTTTTGTCCAAGAAATAAAGCTTGAGACTTATTTTTTACGTTGAGTCAATTTAAATACCAAGGTAAACTTAATTTATTTTTGTTTCCATTTTTGTGTCATTTATGGCCAAAGAGATCAGCTATTTAACACATTTATTATGTATAAAAAATTGTAAGATGTATCAACTCTAATAAAATATACAAAAATTAATTAGTTGCTTTCTAGGGTAAAATATACAATTAATCTAAAGCAATAGACAATACACCGTAAATGAAAATATGTCTGAATTGTGCAGAACCACTCCCCCTCACCTAAAATTAAGGTAGGATACAGCTCCCTCACATCTATCGCAAGAAGAATGCCCATAAAAGTCTAAAATTACACATAATAAGATAGAATGGACGACAATATGCGAAGGTTCTAATNTGGACTTGATAACACTGTCTCCATTAGCAAGGAGGATCCTCCGGTATATTGTATATTACTAAGTAATATTCTTCATTATTTTTGACTTGGAGAATAATAATGAGTGAATAATTAACAGGTATTTAATTAGTCAGAACATATTCAGATTAGATGCTGCGTGACGCTCTCCGTATAATGAAATTAGGGACTAAAGAAAAAATGTACTTGAAGTACTTAATTTATGCGTTAAAATGGAGAGGCATTGAAAATTCTTACACTACGCAACTAAATATTATTATTTTTACTTATATAAATAATCTAAAACAACAAAAAATTCAATTTTTATTTCAATGCAAAATTCTTTATGCATTAATAATAATAATAATAATAATTGCACGATAAAAATAAATTTTTATATACTATATCATAAATCATAAATTTGAAATTTGTCAAGATAAAAATAGTAAATATAGGACATGGCAAAACAAATAAAATAACTTTCGGATTTTTCGAAACTAACTTTCCATACAGCAAAATTTGCTGTAAACAAATTAAATTCTACTGAAAAATGGCTAAAAGTATTAAAATAATGAATTGTCATCGAGTTCTGAGCTATTCTAAAAGTTTTAATAGTCTAGCTACTCGGGAAGTTAGTTAAAAATCGATTGCAAGATTTGTACTGGACAAATAAACAAACAAAAACAAGCTAATAAAAACGTAATAAAAATTGAGAATCCCTCAAAAGGTAAAAAATCGATGTTTTGGATTTAACCAACGTCGCGGAAAAATTCATCTTCTTCTACGAAAAAAAAAAAAAAAAAAAAAAAAAAAAAAAAAAAAAAATGCAATAAATACTTAATTTCTACAACATTCACAGCGTATATCTACATAGTTTTAATAATAGAAAAACTATTATATCTAGAATATATTAATTTCTGATATAATTCAGTTGGTAAATCTGCTTTAAACAAAAATACCATCTTCGTCCTCACTCAAGCAATTTTGACCCGGTAATCGAGATTACGTTTATTATAATTCGTATTTTAACATGATAAGCAGCATATGAGCAACCAAACAATTTTAGATCTAAACTATCATCAAAACTTATAACAATAAAATCCCTTCATTGCGATTGTTTAGACAAGTTTCGACAAACTTATTTTTATTCAATATTAAATGTACACATCAGGCAGATTAAAATTGAAATGATCAAACTGATCAACTGTGGATTATCTATTTGTGATAAACCATAAATTTTTTTATCTACGATTGATACGAAATATAAACATTATATCTGTACGCATGTAGAAAGGGATTCTTTTCGTAGGTGTATTTATTGCGCATACGCTTATAAGGAATTCCTCACCTTAACGCACGATTAGCGAGTTTGTTAACATTTAACAAATGTAAGGGGGTGGGGGGGACAAAAGTTATTAATATTTGTCAAAATGGCGCGCAAAATTAAACGTTAACCACAAGTGTTATACATTTTTGTAATCTACTCTTCAATACCTTTTATACGATTTTATGTTTTTTGACAAAATNTTGGAAGATTGAAAGATGTGCGATGAAACTTACAAAGCAAAGTAATATAAGACCAGTAATTATTGTTTATTCAAGGAATAATCAAGGACTTTAATGGACTTGATAACACTGTCTCCATTAGCAAGGAGGATCCTCCGGTATATTGTATATTACTAAGTAATATTCTTCATTATTTTTGACTTGGAGAATAATAATGAGTGAATAATTAACAGGTATTTAATTAGTCAGAACATATTCAGATTAGATGCTGCGTGACGCTCTCCGTATAATGAAATTAGGGACTAAAGAAAAAATGTACTTGAAGTACTTAATTTATGCGTTAAAATGGAGAGGCATTGAAAATTCTTACACTACGCAACTAAATATTATTATTTTTACTTATATAAATAATCTAAAACAACAAAAAATTCAATTTTTATTTCAATGCAAAATTCTTTATGAAATAATAATAATAATAATAATAATTGCACGATAAAAATAAATTTTTATATACTACGTTTTTAAATTTTCTATCATAAATCAAAAATTTGAAATCTGTCAAAATGAAGATTGTAAATATGGGACATGTCAAAACAAATAAAATAACTTTTGAAGAAAACGAATGAAATTCTACTGAAAGATGGTTAAAAGTATTAAAATAATGCATTGTCATCGAGTTCAGAGCTATTCTAAAAGTTTTAAATGTTGCTTTAAATGCTACTCGGGAAGATAGTAAAAAAATCTATTGCAAGATTTGTACTGGACAAACAAACAAACAAGAAAGCAAGATAAAAACGTAGTAAAAATTGAAAATCGCTCAAAAGGTAAAACCGATGTTTTGGATATAACCGACGTTGCTGAAAAATGTATCTTCTTCTTCTACGAAAAAAAAAAAAAAAAAAAAATGCAATACATACTTAATTTCTATAAAATTTACAGCATAATATATCTACATAGTTTTAAAAATAGAAAAACTATTACATCTAAAATATATTAATTTCTGATATAAATCAGTTGGTAAATCTGCATTAGACAGCAATACCATCTTCATCCTCACTCAAGCAATTTTTACCCGATAATCGAGATTATGTTTATTATAAATTGTATTTGAATATGATAAGCAGCATGAGACCAACCAAAGAATTCTAGATCTAAAGTAACATCAAAACTTATTAAAATAAAATAGTTTGCCAATTAGAGACATATGACTTTCTTGCGTTTGTTTAGACTAGTTTTGACAAACTCATTTCTATTCAATATTGAATGTACACAGGCAGTTAAAATTAAAACGTGATCAACTGTGGGCTATCTACTTGTGATAAACCATTAAAATGTTTATCTGCGATTGATACGAAATATAAACATTACATCTCTGTTTAGATGCGTAGAAAGTGATTCTTTTCGTAGCTGTATTCATTGCACATTCACGTTAAATAATTCTTCTTTTTTCCGCCCAAGTGCGAAAAAAGAGGAATTATTCACCCTAACGCACGATTAGCGAGTTTGTTTACATTTAACAAAACTAATTTGCAGTTAGTTTAATTAAAGTAACTGTTTATAATCGAGTTGTTAGTGAAAAACAATAAGTGATTTAAGTGATTATGACGAAAATGAGAAGAATAATACTTCTCCCGAAATAATTAATTCGGCACAAAATACAACTATGTAATAAATTAATGTCATTTTATATATATTTTAACGATGTAGGTGATAATATATTTTGTCATAAAAAAAATTGGACACTCACTTGAAATTGAAAGTATGGTTATTTAGATTTACAGCAGGGTTACGCATTTATTTGTATTCAATATTAAATGTGTGTAGAAGATTAAAATTAATATGGTACCATATTTGGGGCTAATTTTAACGTACAACCAAATGTGGAATTATTTTTTTTTTTTGTGGTTCAAAAAAATGTTGAACGACAGATCTACCAACAGACTATTTTTTTTTTTACGAGAACAAAAATGTCTCCTGATGTTTGTAACTGATTTGTGTTCAGGAATTTTTGAAATTGGAGACATAAAAAACGGTCAGAATCCTAACGTAACTTTCGGTAAGCTTCAAAACAATAAATAAAATGTTTATTACTCTTGAAATAATTCAGAAGTCACTAAGAAGTACATCAAAGAAACGGTCACTATGCTTACGTAAGTTTCGGTAAGCTTTAAAACAATAAATAAAAAGGTTATTACTTTAAAATAATTGATGTCACCAAGAATTACATCAAATTAAGTAGATTACTTATCTTATTTCGAGTTATGGAGAAAAATAAGCAAGGAATTACACTATTTATTATTTAAAAGTCAAAGGATTATCAGGGATTATTGGTGGGTGGTCAGAAGAAGTAGGAAGTGAAAGGGAACCGAGAAGATCCACCCTATCTGTGTCCTTAATCATCCAGGGAGAGGGGGTGGCTAGGCAAGAGGCACCCTTCCAACCACCCTGGGCTCTGAGCCAAAGATCCAGCCCTTGCAGCTAAACTAAATGGCCGCCTCAGCTAAAGGACCCACCTTTCTCTTTACCTAGACAAATCCCTTAGGTACTAAACACAATATAAACTACAACAAACCAACTTACTCTAAGATTTCTCTATCTTACAAATAAAACGTTTTTGTGCTTGTCTTACAATAAAAGATAAATGTTACTGTGGACTGTGGATCTCACCGAAAACATACTTCTTAAATTGAATAAATGAAACTACATTTTAATTCAACCCAATAATAAATAAATTATATATAAAGTTTAAATATTGTTAATACATACATAGAATACATCGGATTAAAATACATTAGCTTTTACTATATTGCTTTCAAGTTTTTAACTTGTGATTTTAAACTACATTCATAAATCAATAACAATATATTTTACATGATTCTAAAATGATGATTTCCACATCTACAAATTCACAGTTCTTGATATAAATAAATATGTAGGTACTTAAATTATTATTTTAATAATTTAATAAAATTTTAATAAATAACT
>KZ651187.1:199923-212105 GCA_001010745.2 Gerris buenoi | reverse complement strand
GACTATAAAGTAAACCTTAGTAAACCTTAGACCCAACGTGAGTTCGAATCCCGGAGGGGTCAGACATGTTTCACACTGATGATCTCATCGAGTAGATGAGTAAAGTGGTCGGATAACCCCCCGTCCTGTAATGACCCAATGAGCAGTCGAACGGGACTAAAAACCCAAAGAAAAAAAACAACCGCTATATAAAAAAGTTTTTTTCAATTTAACCCCCCTCAAAACTAAATATAACACAAAATAGAACAACAAAAATTAATCTACTATTCAAGAGCTTTTCAACGATATGCATCATATTGTTAAAGAATAACTTGGACATTTGTACCCCTGTACTTTGAGGTACCAAAATTATATTTTTAAAAAACAAACAATACAAAAGGACATCAATTTAACTAAAAAATAAATATAAATAAAAAATCCTAATAACAAAAAATTATTTAAACCCTTTAACCTACAAAAAAATATAAATCAATAAAAAAGTACGTGTAAAAAATGTTAAAAAAAAATAAACAAATAAAATAGCTTTAATGTACATATCAAGGCTTTTCAAATGATATACGACACAATATTAAAAACCAAAGTGGTCACGTGACACGGCACACGTTTTCACACGGCACAATTTTCCTCTCATGTTCTCAGCAAATAGGATGGACTAATGAAATGAAATATACTCAATTTAAAGAGCATTAGTGTGAGATTCAAGCGCCACAATCAGAATTAAAATCGGTCAATAATTATAGAAACTATGGCTATTCAAAGACAAAAATTGAAAAAAAAAAAGCGAAATTATCACCATTCAAGGTACAACCGATGATGATACGACAAAAAGTCATAGGACCAAAGTTGTAGATCTTTTAAAATCAGTTACCGCTGGAGCTATCCGTTTTCCAATACGACTTACCGTTTAGCCGCTATAAGTCCCCAATACAGCTTAAAAATCAAGTCAGCCATTTTGATTTTTTTAAGGGTTAATTTTTTATCATTATTTTGGTTCACAATATGGACGTTGCGCGTCGACTGGCGCAAACCGCAAGTCTCTAGCTCTTCTGGAAGTGGGTAAACATTAATGCCAGTCAGTGAGTCAGTGGGTCACGATATATAGTGCGCAGACGGTTGAATTTTGGCAGGTGCTATCTGCAGGCTACTCTCGACAGCCCATAAAACACAGATGATTACTTTTAAAGATATAGCTGGAAATAAATGTATGTTTGTGAGCATGTGGAAGATAAACAAATAAGCGCAGAAGGTTGAAACCTATATGGGAAACAACAATGGGCTAATATTGACCTACTAACTAAATTTCATTAAAATCGGACCAGTAGTTTTTTAGATATGGTGATTCGCAACTATTGAGCGACAGACGGACAGACAGACCGAGAGACAGACACGGGACCAAAAATGTTCCCTGATGTGTGAAACGGGTTTCCGTCTTGGAATTTTTGAAATCGGAGATATAAAATATGTTCGTTCTTCAGAACGATCACATCGCTTCCATTATCTTGGGTAAGCTTGGAAGCAAAAAAAAAAAATCTACGAAATCTTCATTGGGCTAAAGGATCTTAAGTTAACGAGCCAATAAAAAGTAAAAAGTGAACCAAGTGTTGTCGTATGGGCGTAAATTTGAAAAAAAAAANGACTGGCGCAAACCGCAAGTCTCTAGCTCTTCTGGAAGTGGGTAAACATTAATGCCAGTCAGTGAGTCAGTGGGTCACGATATATAGTGCGCAGACGGTTGAATTTTGGCAGGTGCTATCTGCAGGCTACTCTCGACAGCCCATAAAACACAGATGATTACTTTTAAAGATATAGCTGGAAATAAATGTATGTTTGTGAGCATGTGGAAGATAAACAAATAAGCGCAGAAGGTTGAAACCTATATGGGAAACAACAATGGGCTAATATTGACCTACTAACTAAATTTCATTAAAATCGGACCAGTAGTTTTTTAGATATGGTAATTCGCAACTATTGAGCGACAGACGGACAGACAGACCGAGAGACAGACACGGGACCAAAAATGTTCCCTGATGTGTGAAACGGGTTTCCGTCTTGGAATTTTTGAAATCGGAGATATAAAATATGTTCGTTCTTCAGAACGATCACATAGCTTCCATTATCTTGGGTAAGCTCGGAAGCAAAAAAAAAAAAAAAAAAATCTACGAAATCTTCATTGGGCTAAAGGATCTTAAGTTAACGAGCCAATAAAAAGTAAAAAGTGAACCAAGTGTTGTCGTATGGGCGTAAATTTGAAAAAAAAAAAAAAACAAAAACTAATAAACGACTACTACTAATAACCTACCTTCCTTTTTAAACCATTCTTCTATAGCACATTAAAATTGATAAGTAGAAACCAAACTGGGAATATTCAAATCGTTAAAGGGAGAAAGAATTAAATAAATAATTTAGAAAGAAAAACAAAAGTTTCGGACTTTCTAATAAACTTTTAATTTGATAATATTATAAGGGAATGTATCTTTCTGCCAAAGTAGCGCAACGATAAGTTTTCATATTGAAGAACTGTGACCTGTGACACATGTGTACAGTGTACATACAATTTATATTTATACTTCAGAGACGTATTCAGGTACTCAAAGCCAATCAGGCGTTCAGGGGTTTAATTTTCTAGTTTACCGGGATTTCCAAGGACTCCTGCGTAAAGGAATAATAAATAGTTTTGGAAACCATTCACGTAGAAACTAATCTTCACAGCTAAATCATAAACCTTTAGGAAAAAAAATTGTTACACGCTATAACCGAGAGGACCAAATATGTAATAATAAAAATTTAAAAAAAGCTGAAACACTTCGATCATTCATCATTCACCACATTAATTTCAATCATAAAATCACTAGGCAATTGTCTCATAAATATATTAATGCAAGATTGCAAGCAATGAACTTCAAGCAAATACAATTGTGTTATCAAAGAGACTTCAGGAGAAACAGATAACAAACAGAAAATAGAGAAACAGATCGACAATAGACCATCTAAAAGTGTTAGTTTAACCTTTCAACACGAAATTTAGAAGAAATTTAAAATCATATTTTAACGTATAAGATTATCATGTACCTGAAGGAATAGCTTTAAGTATAACTGTTAATGCTTCAAATGAGGTAGGACAAATACAATATTATTTACTTACTTACTAGCCAACGCCCATTTACTAACTAGCCCACACTTTGCAGATGAGCCATTAAAATATATGTATTGGTTAGAACATATTAAAATAATTATTTAATTATAGGCATAAAATTAAATACTAATATATATTATACATTACAATAAATAATAGTAAAAAAGAATAAAAAGGTTTTTTAGTTTCATTAAATAGCGCCGGAATTGTAATAGTTTGTTAAACCATCTGCACACTGATGACAGACGGGTTTAACAAACCTTTTATTAGCAAGTATATTCTGAATAAGCTTTATTCTTTTTAGGGACCGTAGTCAAAACTGAGGACCCTTATATTCGTTCCTGCATTTGTATGTCCGTCGTTAACTCACGCAAATTCGAAACCGTGCAGTTATTTTATGTGTAAGAACCAAAACACAGAAAAAATATGGGGAAGCCCCAAAAAATGATCCCTCGGAATCAAGGGGTTGAATTGTATTTTATGGAAATGCACCATGTGGGGTGATAAATGAGAGGTGAGCCCTCAGTAAAAATATATTATGCATTTTTTTTCTGTAACAATTCATAATTTCGCCATGAGCCCTTGAAAATTGCGTTTTTCATGTTCCCCTCCATTACATATTTTTTCAAACAAATGAAGAACTCTAAATATGCTCAAAGATAATCTTTGCCAAAAAAAAAAAAATTAATTCATACTTCATTTTTGTGTACAATTATGGATTACTTATTATCTATAATTATGGGAAGATTAATTTATAAAATATTTGGATATTTTAGAACATTCTTACAATTAAATTATAGTAATTAGTAAGCAATCAACATCTTAGGGAATAATTAAAGCAGCTTCTTACATTAAACTACTGTCTGTTAGAAATTCTGTAAAGTTCAGGAGGGGGATGAAAACTTGTGTAAAGGTCCACTGATTTAGATTACTTATTTGTTTTCCTTTTATCAATGCTTGGGCTATTTGTTGGACAGCGTTAGCGTTATCTCTTGATGCCTCCTGTAAATGTAAGCCTGTAATAGTGAGCTTCAAATTGGAATTTTAGGATATGAAACGATCTTACTTTTATCCATTATATGAGTCTAACGATTTTGCTTCTGAGCTTACCGAAGGTAACGGAAGCATTGTGTTCACTTTTGAGAAAAAAAGTTTTATACCTCCGATTTAAAAAATTCCAAGAAAGAAATCCGTTTCAGACATCAGGGAACATTTTCGGTTCCGTGTCTGTCTGTCTGTCTGTCAGTCAGTGTGTACGCGAATCATGAAACGTGCGACGATAACTTGAGTAAATGTCGACCGATTTTGATGAAATTTGGTAGACACGTTCATTATACCAATGCCCAGGACGAGTTCGTTGGACAACATTATCCATTCAAGGGTTCACGCACAACGCTAGCGTAAACGTGAACTTCACATTTAAAATTGGAATTTTCGGTCGGCAAAAAAATCAAACCTTATCTATTCAATGAGACGAACATTTTTTTCAAATACAATTTTTTAGTAAAACCTACAGCGACACCCCTGTGAAGTGTTAAAGATTGCTAAAAACTGTTGATAGACAATAAACAATAAGGTAATAAAACGTTAATGTTAATATAACAATAAAGTACATGAGGAAGCTATGTGCCACACTTTATGTATAACAACCAGCAAAACCCATAAAATTAAGTTGGATCTTAACTTTGAGATAACGTTTTAAACAATATTTTAATTAAAAAAGTTGTTAAACAAACAAATAGAGAATTAATCATAATGTACAATTATCTGGAATGTTATGTATTATTAACCAATATTATACAGGCACAGGCAATAAGATGTTCTACATGTTTTGCAGATTTATATAAGGAAAAATAAGATAATATAATAATTTAAACATTCTTTATGATAAATTGGTTACTAATTTTAACAAAATACGAATTATTAGAATGAAATATTGTAGTCATAATTGCTATCATTATATTTTTAAATTTTAATGATTGATGAATTTTAAGATTTATTTAATGCCATTGTATTATGTGTTACTTACTTTATTTTAACTGAATTTTAATAATTTTTATGTTATTCTTAAAACATTTTGAGGATTAACAAGACAAACTATCATGGAGATGATTTATCAATTTTAAGAAAAAATAAACCATTATACGTCTCAATCATTCTACACTGAATTGCAAGTTTAATTTTTATAGCTTATATAAAATAGTTTGTATCATGAAATTGTCGTTAAATATGTATGTTTAAATATATTGTTAAATTTAAATAATAAGAAAAAAGAATTAGTAATTTTAAATTAATACTATTGTTAATATGTTTTCATTTTTAGTAAGAAAAGATGTGATAAGAAGATGATACTACACAAAGGGTCGAAAGATTTCACAAATAGTTATGAAAAATTAATAAACAAATTACTTTATATTTTAAGTTCTAACATATAGTTTTTAAGAAAATATCTAAATAAATAAATGAAGTACTATAGAAAAATGCATGTAAAATCACAAGATTCAGAACTTTTGTATAAGGATGTGATGCATTTATAATAAATAATAGCTAAGTTAAAAGATCTGGGTGATTTAGTTGATAACAGTTAAATAACTGGGTGATTTAGTTCAAAGTGTGTTCAGTTAATTAAGCAGTGATGTAAAAAGGTTATACATAGGCACCCGAAACTCTCATTCCACTATTCTCTACTCCACAAATCATCTTTAACTATGGCACTCATCGTGATTAACTAATTTTTTAAATATTAAATATTTATTGCAATAAGCTCACTTCAATGATAAATAAAAGAAAAGTTTTCCCTACTCTGTATAATTTAGCCTGCAATATAATTGTTGGTTAAACCAGACTATCACTCACGTTAAGCGGGTTTAGCAAACCTGTATATTTGTTGAATTTCTGATCATAATGCTGTCAGCTTAAAGGATTCTAATATACAATTGAATATTCAATATTCCTATTCCTATGTAAGCATTTGAACCGAAGTTTTTTTAACAAATGTTATTCATCTGATCATAAAAAACCAGGTGATTGTGATAACTATAGCCATTATATAGCCTCTTTTTTTAAACTAAATAAAACCCTATATCTCGGGGTACTAATTAATTCTGCAAAAGAGATATCTATGAATACAAACACATACTTGTATCAAATAAAATGGCTCGTTTTAAGTAAGTAAAAACTTAGTCAGAAATTATTGTATATTTTTATTATTTTACTTTTAAATTCAGGTACCATATTAATTTATTTTGTATTATATGTATAAATTTCACTAAAATTAGAGTAAAACTAAAATTTAAGTGAAAGTGGCGCAGGTCCCTTGTCAGGACAATATGGGCACAGAATTTAAATATAATGACGTACGATGTCAAACAGTGACTAATTCTCTTGAAAAAAGCAAGACATTTTGCTAGAAAAGTCCATAACTTCAAATCACACCCCACTATCTCTCTCAATTTCACAGTTACAGTAGAGCCTCGATAAAAAGTGTCTCAAGGGGATAAGGAAAACAGTCTTGTTATTGAGGTGCTCTTTTTGTTGAGGGTCGTGTTATCTAGGTTAATGGGCGAGGTTTTAAAGTCTAGAGACTTGTTCAAGGTACCTCATTCCTGTATAGAGTCGCGTTATAAAGGTTGACTTCTCAAAACGGCTTGGTATGGAGGTTCTGAGTTATGTTGTGAATTGGAAAAAAATCTGTTTTATTGAGGTTGTTTGAATAATAATAGTCGCGTTATAGAGGTTAATTTAACATTATGTGTTTCCCAATCTCAAGGGGATTTGAAAATTCCACTTGTAATTGAGGTTGTCGTGTTATTGAGGGTCATGTAAGCGAGGTTCTACTGTATATCTCAAATTTAGGCCCCACAGGACCACATGTTCCTAAGGGTTAATGACATCATCTCAAATGAAAGGTACCTTCAAAAACTAAATAACCCTTCGAATCAATAGATTGACAAAATATTAGTGTTAATGATACTATGCAAGAATTATATAACAAAGAATCATAATAACTACCACTTCTTCAAAATTGAAGATAATACCACTTCTTCAAAATTGAAGATTTCTTCAAAATTAGCAATGCTAACATTATAATAATTATATTTGAAAAAATAAATAGCATGCAGTTTTTATAAAATACATGCACTGAATACAATTATGTAAAGCAAATAAATTAAAAACTAAGAATAAAATTCAGGAATGTAACCCATTTATTAACATTTCATTTTCTTCTAGTAAAAAGGAAAATCAAGGGTCGAAATGCAATATCTTCAGTGTAAAAAAAGTGTTATCCTCAAAAATTAGATTTATGCAGACAGTCTAATTATTGTTCGGGCAAATTCCTTGTAATATCCTTGTTTCAATGAAGGTTAATGAGCTTTTTTTTTTTTTAGAACTTATTGAAGTCACACTGAATACAAAACAAAGTCTAATCTGAATATATTGTATTGTTTGTATTTTGTGAAACCACAAGAGAAAGTGTTAAGTATGAGGTGGTTAGAGTCAGAGTACGGTAATTGACAAGTCTGAGATTTTCCACTTTGATTTGTATCCTTAATACGTGTCGACATTAAATATAAGCTATTGTAGTTTTGAACTGATCAAGTTTACACTTCAAATTTTATTCAGTATGGCTTAAAAACTTATAAAACTTGAGTGATCAACTGAATTAGAAACAGTAATTAATTGCGTTGCTTGGTAGAGAGTAGCAACTTGTGTACAATTGTCATATCACACTACATTAAAAATTTAAAGAGTGATAACTGTTGGTAGAGTTGTAGAGTCATAAGGAGGATGAGGTGCGCAAAAAGCTAGTGCGTAGACGTAAACAGCGAAAGATTCAATCTGTCAAGAGAGCAGTGAACTGTGTGCTGTTCTGTGACTTGACATTTGAGCACGCATCAAAATAGATATAGATTAAAAAAAAAGGTACATTTTAGCTATATGTTTTAAACGGATTATTATAATCAGAGCCGCCGACGGGGGCTGCAAGGGGGGCAATTATACGGGGCCCGGGCCTCCCGTGGGCTGCCCTGGTTTTTTTTTACACCAAAAACACAAGAAAAATATTGTGATCAGTGGTGTAACTATGGGCACTTCGAAAATTCGTTTTAAAATTCGTGCCCCCAAACATCTTTTCTTATAAGAACAAACTTGCCCTTAGAAATCCTTAAAATTCATCTTTTTGCACTTAAAATTTAAAAAATTCTCCGAGCGAGGACCCCCGGACCCCCCACCGTTACTTGTTCAAAGGGGCCCAGATACTAACTTGCCCTGGGGCCCAGAACCCCTCTCAGCGGGCCTGCTATAGTATAGTATAAGCCCCAGGCAGAGAAGACTAGAGAAGTATGAAGCAGTTAGTGTATAAAAATTCAAGATTTGTGTAAATAAAAAAGATGTTCAACAAAAGTAGTGATGTTTGATATTTGAATTTTAATACATATTGTACGAGCCTATCAATGTTGTTAATATCGCGTAGAACTTAATAAACTCGCCCCAAAAACTTAAGAGGCATGAGCCAGGACTGTGATACGGGGTGTTAACAGTTAAGTTGTGGATGCTGTGGGAGGGAAGAGGGGGGGGGACAAAAGACTGTCCACACCAGGTGACAGAAATTCTGGCGATGCCACTGTCTAGAGTTAATGGTATCAATCAGAAGGGCCCGTCTAATTTTGAGTATTCAAACTGATTTGATTCAAGTGAGGTAGGATTAGTAGGAAGGTGGAGTGGTAAAGCCGTGATACCAGACAAGTACAAGCTCTCGGTGGGTACAGCAAGGAGGGAAGGTTGGTGGTGGGAAGGTGGCTGCAGGATTGAGACCCCATCTTGTATTGAGACGATAGGGTCTAGTCAGGCCTCTCATCTACTCAGAGTCCACTGTCAAGGAGTCAGGATCTTGAAGAGCTGTAGCAATGAGGCGTCTTGGAGGTTGATTCACCAGGCTGTAGGTTGTACTGTGGTTATGACCGCTTGGTAGGACCTTGGGGGTCAGGTGTGTAAGACGGTGTGTAAGATGGCCGTGGTGCTGCTGAATCGTGTGTTCTGATGGAGGCGAGGTGGAAGATAGAGGCAGACACTACAGAACACACACAAAAAAAGTCTATAGTGTATTGATGTTTTCAAGCATATGTTGATCTTGCTGCTTTTGATTTACTTAAAATCGGTCATTGGAGTTGTCGTGTTGCAAAGGCGTCTGGGTTAGTTTCACTGCACCAAAGCCTCCTGCTTTCACATACAAGGTGTGTGAAGTGGTATAGCCCTCTTATCGAAAGTCTGGTGGTAACAGGAAAGCTGTGACTTCCTTGATAGTTGGTGGTCGCCCGCAGGGCTGGGGCGTGTGTGTGAGTAGCTGGGGGAGCTGCAGGATTTTTTTCTTTGGTGCCAGCCGTGTTGCAGCAGCTGGAAGTTCTTAATGTCGACAAGCTCACGTAATCAGATCTCGTTAAGAGATGTCATCAAGTCAGGTTACATCACATTGGGGTCACCAATTGTCGGGCACTAAAGGTTATGGTATCAATTAAAGGGGGGGTGTTCAAACTAATTTGGTTTAAGTGAGGTAGGAAGTGGGAACGTGGAGCAAAACCAAGGGAAGGTGGAGTGACACCACACCACAAGCTACAAGCTCTTGGTGAGTACAGCTGATAGACAGCTGGGACACCAAAAAAGCAGGCATTCTGAGTGGGTACAGTTAGGAGGGAAGGTTGGAAAGGTGAGAAAGTAGACAAGAGACATGTTAAGAGTTAAAGTGGGATGGAGACAAAAGAAAAGAATTAGTTTCCTAGCCTGGTACACTGGTAATCATACCACCTAAATCTCAGTTTCATTGTTTCATTTTAGTTATTGCCCTTTATGGCTAAAAAGAGAGCCTATGTGCCTTGTCTTTCAACATAGTCATAATCTGGCAGGTCAATGAAAACTACATGCCACTACCTCTTACTTAAATAAAAATATCAATTATATACTCTTTCCAAACCCCATACAAAAGCCATACAAAAAGCTTGTTTAGGCCAAGTCTGACACCGTTTTCATCTGTGACTTTTTTTTAGTTTTGGGGCGGTTTTTTATAATTTGAACCCTAAAATTTGGACGCGTCAGACTGGAAAATTGGAAAAAGTTCTGCGTCAGACAATATTAATGTTGATTTGTAGGGTTCAAATAATGTATATTGAGAAATTCAGCTGGTTACTAACCATTAATTAATATTGATTATTACTAATTAAAATTAATTAATATCATTGATTAATAACCAGCTGATTTTCTCAAGTTACATTATTTGAACCCTATAAATCAACATTTTAATATTGTCCGAACTTTTTCCGATTTTCCAGTCTGACGCGTCAAAATTTTAGAGTTAAAATAATTAAAAAACGCCCCAAAACTAAAAAAAGTCACAGAGGAAAACGGTGTCAGACTTGGCCTAAACAAGCCATACAAAAAGGTTTGGATGTATAAGTGACTTTTTTGCCTATGGGCACCCTGACTATTACTTGAACTTAAGTAAAAATACCTAGTTAGAAAGGATGACTCTTAGTTGGTCTAAGATACCAAATCCAAGTGAAATCAAGAACAAGAAAATAAACCTTGAATCACTAAGAAAATAATAAATATTAAATAACGAGTAATGTCTACATGTTAATTGGATTAATTGAATAAATTTAGATTATAATAAATAAATAAATTCATAAAGAGAAAAAAAGAAGGATTTTAATTACTTAAGTGCTACAAAATTTAATTTTTACTGTATATAAATAATAAAAATCTACTAACTAAATATAATCTAAAGACTGCCAATTAATGTGGCAAATAGCTTTCTCAAGTAATTTAATTTTGCCTCCCTTTTAAAAATCATCTATCACTATCACAATTAATATGTTTTATTAAATTCATAAATACTATTGATTGAAATTAATATAGGACTATCTGTAGGCTACTTTCGACAAACCATCCAAATTTCTGAATTGGTAGTATTTTTAAAGATATGTGACATATATGGGGCTAACAATAGACTAATAACCTGTCACCCAAATTTTCATTAAAATCAGATGAGTACTTTTTTTAAAATATATTGGTTCGCAACATTTTTGGACAGACCTGTAGACAGACACAGGACCAAAAACATTCCCTTATGTCTAAAACTGATTTCTGTTTCCTCATAATCCAATTCCCTATCATGCTTAGATGGGGTATCAACTACGGCTCTGGAAAGTGTATCAGCTATGTACATTTCTCTCCTAGGCATATATTTCAGTTAATAATTATACTTCATTAATTTAAGTAACATACTCTGAAGCCGATTAAATACTTTGTTATATCTTTTTTGACTATGCTTACCAGAGGTTTATGGTCAGTTAACACTGTCTTCCTTACACACATAGTAATGGAACCTTTGCCGTGCAAACAAAACTGCTCTCAATTCCTTTTCAATAGGTGAGTATTGTTTTCCACAATCAGTCAGCACCTGTGATGCATACAATATAGGTTTTCCGTTTGTTATAGTTATAAGACAGGCTCACATGCCGTCAATACTAGAGTCAGTTGGTATTACTAAAGCATTTTTTCCATCATAGTGCACCAAAACAGGACTGGTAGTTATTAATTTATTTAATTTTAGTAGACATTCTTAATGATTTTTACTCCACTCCCATTCTGCATCATCTTTATTTAGTTCTCTGAGTACAGCAATTTCTTTAGACAAGTTAGGAATAAATTTACCAACATACTTTATTAATCCTAAGAATCTCAGAACCTTTCTTATTTCTAGGAGTTGGCATACTAATAATACCAGCCCATAAAAACCAAGTTTTTATTATAAATCCTTTATATTTTTGCATTTTAGTTCTGAAGGAAAATATTGGTATTCATTCATTTCAATTTTAAATAAATAATTTAAAATTAATTAATTAGTAACATTTAATTAATTATTATATTTGTTACAATGATTTTGTACCGGTAGAGAGTCGAAATGCCAAGATTCAGCAAGATTGGATAATTAATTGAATTTTTATTTATTGTATTACTTTTTTAAATTTAATTATCCCATTCATTTTGAAAAAGA
>KZ651187.1:187031-197065 GCA_001010745.2 Gerris buenoi | reverse complement strand
TTTTTTTTATTTATTGTTTGTAAAAAAGTTGTCTTGGAAAATTTTGCGCCCCCCAAAATCTGGCGCCCTGGGCTATAGCCCAGTCAGCCCATTTATAAGTCTGGGCCTGAGTAGAATATCTATATATTTATATAGTGTTTTCAGGTCCACCAACAGGATACTACCAACTTAATATACTTAGATAAATAACAAGACTAAAAGATTATAATATCTGTAGGTTCAGCCAAAAAAAAAGGAGACTCCATTGACACAAATTGTTCTAGTATAAATGCATGTATAACTAAAATGATAAGCCAGTGTCAAATTATACACTATGCTTCTTATAGTGTAAAGAATAAAACAGTTTACATAATAATACAGACACCATCCATTAATACGAGGGTCAAGTAAAAAGTAAGGTTCCCACATTTTTTTCAGGTGTAAGGCATTTTTTATTGCAATAAATAAGTATACCATCTGAAAGCTTGTACTTTAAAATATTTTTCTACATAGTCACCAGATTTTTCTACGCATTTTTCCTGACAAGTTATCCACTTCTGAAAACCCGCTTCGAAGAACTCCGCCGCCAGGCCTCTAATGAACTTGGTGACCGCTTCCTTTACTCTCATCTGTAATGAAGCGTTGTCAACCCAATTGTTGCTTTAATTTCGGAAAAAAAGTGGAAGATCAGGGCTGTAGGGGGCATGATCAAGCAATTGAGTACATCAAGCAATTGCAGTACAGATGAAGAGGTTAAGGAAGCGGTCACCAAGTTCATTAGAGGCCTGGTGGTGGAGTTCTTCGAATCGGGTTTTCGGAAGTGGATAACTTGTCAAGAAAAATGCGTAGAAAAATCTGGTGACTATGTAGAAAAATAGTTTAAAGTACAAGCTTTCAGATGGTATACTTATTTATTGCAATAAAAAATGCCTTACACCTGAAAAAAATGTAGGAACCTTATTTTTTACTTGACCTACGTATCTTCAGCTTTGTTTATAGAAAAAAAAAAGATAATCTTTAGGACTGTACACAAATACACATCCTAAAGCACAGAAAGAAACTTTCTGTGCTAAAAGGTAAACTATTGTCCTAGATGGCAAGTAGCATGTTTCGCATTAATGTATCTATCGTGCATCTAATAGTAATAATAACTGAATGTACAATCTAATGCCACCTAGTGTCCCTAGGGAGTTGGCGGCCTGAATAAGAATATCACCGCCTGTAACCTTATACCCTAACCTTTGATTTTGACTTATACCCCACAGTATCAGGGCCATAGAGGATAGGCCTAGCAATAGAATATTCTTGGATTCATTTTTCCAATCACATCCTTAACTAAAACCCCAGCAGTTTTACAATAGGCTAAAATTTAATATTGACTAAACATTTGTTTAACTTTTTAAATAATATCATACCTTTACTTATTTAAAGTTAATGTTATTTTTTTAATTTTACATAGGGAGATTTCCTATCACCATTAAACATGTGACAAATTCCTCTTACTACTCGGTTTGGCCCCCACCCGAAGAAATGCAAAATTTTGCAAAAAAAAGTCTCAAGGTCTGAGTTAACATTGTTTTATATGAGCCACTGCACACCAAAAGGGACAGTTGTCGCAATTTGACTCCAGTCAGGAAGAGTGGAAAAAAACCAATGTCTCTTAATCCGATAGAATATAATATAGGAATTGTTTAGAGAAGCTGTGATGAAGAAGAATTTTGAGATTTATCTAGAATCTAGGACATACGTAACACAAGAAAAGAGAAAGAAAGATTTTAAAAAACCAGAAAACAATAAAAAAAAAGTTTAAAAAAATATATATAAACTTATTTTTTAAATCCTTTATATTAACTTCACTTTTGTGCCTGGGTGCCTGGGGGAGTGGGTGCCTGGGTGCCTGACGTCAACATTTTTGGAAGGCTAGTTAACCCTCTTCTACTTACTTTTGCAAAAAAAAGTCTCAAGGTCTGAGTTAACATTGTTTTATATGAGCCACTGCACACCAAATAAATTTAATTAATTAATTAATAAATTAATTTTTCAATTTAATTATTTTTTTAAAAAAAAAATGAATGGATTAAATAAATTTAAAAAAATTAAGTATTAAAAATAAAATAAAAAAATTAATTAATTAATTAATTAATTGGTTGGTATATAAAATCTTTGGAAGGCTATTTAACCCTCTTCTACTTATCCGATCGAACTGAAACTTGGCACATAGGCTCTCTACCAATACAAAAACATTTTAACAAATTNTTTTACAAGGCTGGTGAGAATAATACTGTTATCTATTTATATAATAGGTAAATATTTATATTTACCTGCAGTGAGTCCGAAAGAAATGTAAATAATCTAAAATTAAACATTTTTAAAGACAATCTTTCATTTAGACATATAAAATATTTTTCATTCTTTTTGTGCCAAGAAGTCTTTACGGTTTTTTGATTTTTTAAAAAAATACTAAATTTGTAGTGATATTTGAAACATTATGGAAAAAGTAAAAAACATGTTATTTAAATATTAAAAATATGATTTTAGCTTGGTAATGACCCAAGCAAAGAGTTAAAATAACACAAAAGAGATTTTAATTCCTTAACAGACCAAAACAATCAAGAATTTAAAACGACAGGAAATAATTT
This sequence comes from Gerris buenoi, assembly GCA_001010745.2. Classification (NCBI taxonomy): domain Eukaryota; kingdom Metazoa; phylum Arthropoda; class Insecta; order Hemiptera; family Gerridae; genus Gerris; species Gerris buenoi. Next base: position 194,447 of record KZ651187.1, on the reverse strand, counting down.
AGTAATTAATTAAATTTCTAACCTAAGCATATCTAATGACACGTTACAACAGAATAGGTGTATAGACTTCAGCAAAATCCACTAGAACCGATAAGTAGTGTCAGAGACACTGCACATTCAATAGTTACATGAGACGTTGGCATAGGTATAAAAAAGTGGAAGTCCACGATATGGAAAAACAGCGATACATCAAACGTTCAACTTACTACAACAGACTGTTCAACTGACAATAAAAACTATGGTAAACAGACCTTTTATCTTCATATGGTCCAACCCCCAGAAAATTTTAGAATTGTTACCCTCATAAAACATGTTTTTATGCTTGCTAGGTCAATTTTCTGTTTTGGTTTTAGCTGAAACACCATGTTAATAAATTTTTTTTTCTGTTATAAAATTTAAAAATAATAATTAATAAAATTTAAATGCCCTGTGATGTCAACCAAGAATGCTAACTTCCACAACCACAATGTATCAGAAAGTTCTGGCACTTGACGACCTTGGTCAGTCATGAAAATATCTAGCTCTGCACGAAGTTCAATAAACCTTTACCACTGCCTATACTATTACTGAGCCACAGGACTTTTCAATGATAGGGAACGTCCGGATAAGTACTGTCAATTTCTGCCAAAAATACCTTGAACTTGTGGTGTTTTTGGGAGTGTGAACGTATGTAGTTTATGTTTAGGGTTCAACAACGACTGCAATCACGTCAGATGTTTCCAAGTTTTTTCCGCACAAAGCCTGCTGATGTATAATACAGTGCAGAATTACTGGTTGCTCTGCACGCCTGCTTTGGTGCCACACATATTCTTACCACCATCTGTAGTAATTCCTTTTAATTTTGTAAAGTCTAGTCCCAGACCAAAAATAGTTTCTTTAACTTTAGAACATGTTTCAATACCAGTTACAGTAGTTGCCATTGAATGAACTCCAGCTAGTTCTTCGGTAATCTGAAATTCACTAAATACTCCCCTAATAAACTGTAGAACCTGGGCTGCATCAGACATGCTGCATTATCTATGGATTCATTCAAAGCATTCTCTGAATGCTTGTGAATTCTTCGTTTTTTTTTTATGACAACACGGCAGGCCACATAAAATCGGCTCGCGGGCCGAGTGGACTAGACTACAGTAAGATTATCTAAAGTTTTGATTTTTGACAGCGTGGGAAAATCCAAAAAAATTGAGGTGGGGAGCCAATGAGAAGTCAGGATTTTGAATTCTAGAAGGTCGGGCCAACTAGGCTAACAAAAATGTCACAAGCTCCACCCCTCCTACAGGCCTAGTGATTTTATGTTTTTCCTCATTCAGGTTTGCCAATCTGAGTGTCAAAAGTCAAAATGTTAGACACGCATACTGTAGATATTGTATGAATGAAACTTGCAGGTGAATTCAACACTTGTAGTCACACTAACTTAGATTAAGAAATGGCAGGCACCAAGTGTTAAGGCAGAGATACACATGCCTGTAGCTTGAACAAAAACATGCTAGCTACTTGCACGTGGACATGTTAAATGGCATGCCTGTAGCTGGCAAGCAAGCAGATAAAAACTTAATAAAATCCTTGGTATGCCAGTTACTGGCAAATACCCACTTTTGGCATTCAAGCTACTTCCCCAATTTGACGGCATGTGTATCTCCGCCCTAATAAACCTTAAGATATTCACAGATCTAGAGAGTAGTGAGGATATAATGGTTTGATAAATGATAACTTTCATCCTTGATGACATCCTCTCATAATACACTAGCACACTTCTGTGAATAGTAAAATTAATCATAACTATTCCTCCAGTAAATTATATTGATGATCAAAAAGTGTTAGATAACCATAAATGTCAAAGATCATACTATTAAATAGGTATATACTTACTTACAACCTTAAATATACAGGTACTTACAGTCATCAAGAAGTTTTAGCCTGCAACAGATGATACTCCATTTAATTCTTAATCCTGAATCCTAGTCATACTGAATTTTATAAATTCAAAGCCCTCTAGTACTGTATTAAAATAAGTAAAAAGATAGTATAATATACATAATTTTAGTATGCATATAGGGGAGCCAGTGTGACCGAGGTGCTCAAGACACCTCACAGCTATCGCTGAGTCGAGGCAACTCAAGGTCGTGGGTTCGATCCCAGGCCATGATACTCTGAATAGTATCTATGAATCGCAGACGGAGCTAGGCGAGGGACACCCCCGAGGGGTTCTCTTCCCCACGTCATGAGAGGTAGGGTTAGCCTATTAAGACAGCCATAGAAGTTCTTTGTCTTAATAGTTAATTAGACTAAAGAATATAGGATTTCTTGTTGAATGGACATTCTTTAGGTGTAATAAAATATAATTTTATTTTCTTTTTTCTTACATGAGACGTTTCGACCCTTACAGGGTCATCTTCAGTCATCGATCTTTATTATATAAATGGTGTTTAAAAAACTATCTCCATAAGAGAGGGTAGACAAGTAGGGGGTATTAGACAAGTTAGATTAAGTTAAAAATTTAAAGTTTTATACAATTAATTAATTATTCACATTATTACTAAGTCAACAGAACACACGCAACTATAACATGTAAACAAACAAATTAACTAGACTTAATTAACATTATATGTCTAGTGATGTAAAAACATGTTTTCACATCACTAGACATATAATGTTAATTAAGTCTAGTTAATTTGTTTGTTTACATGTTATAGTTGCGTGTGTTCTGTTGACTTAGTAATAATGTGAATAATTAATTAATTGTATAAAACTTTAAATTTTTAACTTAATCTAACTTGTCTAAGACCCTCTCTTATGGAGATAGTTTTTTAAACACCATTTATATAATAAAGATCGATGACTGAAGATGACCCTGTATGGGTCGAAACGTCTCATGTAAGAAAAAGAAAATAAAATTATATTTTATTACACCTAAAGAATGTCCATTCAACAAGAAATCCTAAAAAAATTTGAAAGGTGTTAATCTCAACGTTTATAAAATAAAAAAACTAAAGAATATATACAGGCCCCGATTTAGGGTAAGATGCGCCCTGGGCAAAACATTGTGTGGCAAATCTTTTTAAAGTGTAAAATCAATTTGTTTTTCATACACGAACACGTGGATTAAAATAGTCATAACTTTTATTACCAAAGAGAAAATACACGAAATAAATACTTAGATATGAAAATGAAAAAATATTACGTTTTTTCCACAGTTCGAGTATAAAATAAGCATTAACATTTTGAAAATAAGGAAAAAGTCAAATGTTTGATGAAATAAATTACAGGAAGTGAATAAATAGCTTGTTAATCTAATAATTTGTTTGTACTTTTCTAGAAAACTTTATGTTAACATAACTAAATGGACCTGTTTATTGATTTTGTGTATAGCAATCACGGTAACACTGTAAAAATGTTAGGCCTACGCAAGTTAGGTAGTTGTGTCGTTCCCTGTTTTTGGTTTATTTTTTACTGTTGATCTAAAACTAATTATCCGAAAATTTTCCGCCCCCTGAAATTGCCGCCCTGGGCAATTGCCTAGTCTGCCAATTGGTAAATAGGGGCCTGAATATATATGTAAATATATTAAAACACAAATTGTCTGTAAAAAAAGAAATATTAAAAAAAAGATCAAAACCGGAGTGGGAAAATACGACAAATACTACAGGGAGGATACAAGAAATTTGCCATAAATCAATCATCCATCCCTACTTCATTATTATTTTAGGAACAGCCCTAAAAAAAAGCTATTCTATTCTATTTATCTAATCTGCAGTGATTCATACCCTCAAGAATCACTTGGCGATACAATTTCCGGCTAATTCGGATTGTACATGACCCAGAATTTTTTTTGAGTTGGACCTCAACCTGGTTTATATACAGGAGGGTTGTTTTTCTTCAGAAAATGGGAGGAGCACCGCGAAGCGGCTATTAAAAATTCAAGGGTACACAACATTAAGGTTTTTAATTATATATGCAGGATTTTATCACCTAACCTCCGAGTGGGTCACGTACAATCCGAATTTACCCAATTTCCTTTTATTTACTACGTTCACACATAGTTTTGAAAGGGTTTCGGATCCAATTCGTTTTAAAAACGATCCGCGTTCTTACAACAAAAAATACAGGTAATCGAAATATTTGTTTTCGATATTTCATAACGGTGACGTCACGAGTGAAACCTTCTTTCTTGTTACCTAATAAGTCCGCGTATTTTTACATTTTTATTTACAAGCTATTAAAAGTTTTTACAGGTTCTTTATAGTTTTAACTTTTGTTTAATAACGTTTTTGAAGTTTAAAAAAAGAAACGGAAGCTCACGAAAGTAAAGAACTTGAAAAGTGGAAAAGAGTAAAATAACCTGATATCTCGATCCCCTCCGCGACCTGTTCACACGAGCGTTTTGAATCCCGATTCCCCGATCCGATCACGTATTTTTGGTGGAGCGGATCTAAACCGATACGATCCGTCGATCTCCGTTCATACAGCGTTTTGAACTAGCGGATCGTTTTCAAAACCGTTTCCAAAACGATGTGTGAACGTAGTAATATATAGGTAAAACTGCAGTTATCCAGCCACCTAGGAGAAAATAATAGAAAAATGGGGGAGCCTCACTTGTTTTGACAAAGGGATATTGTTGAGGTTTAGTTCATTTTAATAATTATTTATAATGTAGAAAGTAATGTCAATAATTATTAATTATTGAATTGAATATCCTTGACAGTATCAAATCGTTTGAGTATTTATATTGAGAGGTTCTATTAAATGCTTTATTAGTATTTATTATATTAATAACGTTCTTTGTGCAAGGTAGGTCACACTTTAATTGATATTACCTCTTAAATGTATAAATCATAAGAATAAATCCCTAAAATGTATAAATCTAACAAATGTTCTGTTGTTTTTCCAACAGACTAACAAGTGTATTCCAGAGTTATTCAAAGTCAAAGTAGGTATATTACAATAACTGGACTAAAGTGGTATTACTATTAGAATTGATTCTGACGAGGGAAAATTGAAAAAAATGAACGAGAGCCAATGAGAGCTCGAGATTATGACATCTGACCTTGTAGATGTTAAACTCTTGAGCTCTCTTCTCTCATTGGTTCTTCTCTCCTATTTTTTCTGAGATGTCAGTATCAAGTCTAATTTCACTAATACTATAATCTAATCGCATATTTTATTTATACTTAAAAAATGGAGAGACGTAATGAAAACTAGGCTCAAATTATGAAATAAAATAGAGCAAAACAACATGCAACAAGTAAGAAACCTACAATAAAGGATAATTAATTTGATACGTAGAAGCTAACCTATCAAAAAATTTACCTCTTTATGTCTTTCCAAAACCTCCTGATGCTTCGCTCATAAAAACCGACAGTACACGGTTGTACTGTGTTTATTTTAACGGTAAACGGGCCCGACACGGAATAATATCGATTAAATACGTTTAAAGAGAGCGATCTGATATTTAGCGATTCTGTTTCTTCATAATTGATCATGTTTAAATCCATAAAATATTACTGAAAGTCCTCAGTCCACAGTATCCAAATTCCAAGGCAATCCGACGCCGACGCGAAAACTAAACTAACGAACTTCAGGCCGTCCCAGGGCTTCACTTTGTTGACACATTGACTCCGCCCCCGAAATGTAGAGCTGCCATAACAATAAAATTAATTTTGCACAAAACATGAATCAAATTCAAAATTTATTAATTCTTTAAACATCAAATAAGGTTTAAAAATATTCAAAGTATTAAGAATAATAAAATTAAAGAAATTTTATTATAAATTATCAAACTATTAATACATATACTTACCTACACAAAATTAAAATATGCTTAATAATTAAAAAAATAAATTACCAAATGTAACAAAAATCAATTAAAAATAAAATAAAATTAATTCACATAATAAAAAATATTTATAAATAAATTTGCATAACGAAATTTGAATTTAATTAATGAAGTTTTGTTGTTACGTTGTAACCTTTGCAGAATCAGACGCGGACCGAGATCATCGGGGGATGATCTCACATCTTACATGAAAAACAAAAGAAATATGGCGTCTAGCGACTTCTACTAATTATACTAATTAGGAAATTACAAAAAAAGATCGATTTATTTCAAGAGGTAGTTGCCCCCACAATAAATACGAAATAATTTTACAAATAACGAAAATAATTTTATGGAAAAACCTACTAAAAATTTCAGGTATGTTAAACAAATCATGTAGTTTATTGTTAATAAAATTAAATGTAAGGGTTTAGCAAATATATTATGGGGAATGGGGGGAAAATACCGGGTTATTCTACCAAACCAAGAGCCTTCAATAATTTTTGTATTATTATGTGAGCCAAGTAAAGTTTCGTTGGCTTTTAATTTGCTTTAATTCAGGTTAAACAAAATTATATTATAATGTGAACTGCAAAGTTACAGTTTTAGAGAATGAAATGTTATTCCTAAATCGACAGCGACAGGTAAAGTTAAAATGTTTCGCGACTGGTAGGAACATAAAACAAAGAACTTTTATGAGATTTAAAACAAAACAACAATAATTATTTAAAAACAATAAATTATTATAAAACAAATAATTATTTGGAGCATTTAATTAAGCCTCGTATTTCGTATTTAGATGGTAAGATATGAGGACATAGAAATATAGTAATATAATATAGTAATCCTAATCCCTTTATATCCGCAGTAGCAGTAATTACGTTCCACTGAGCTCCGCGTATAGTTCATGTGCTTTTTAGCTTTTCTTGGATGATTTGCTAGTTCAAAAGAACCTTTTCCCTCGTCCGAACCGAACCTTGACTTTTGACCCACAAGTTTTAGGGCTTTTACTATTGTCTCTAATCTAACATAACTGGTTTTCGAAATGTTAACACATTTTAGTCGAGTATTATATTTTTCAAGACCGCCGATAAAAACAGCTGCTGATATTGAAGGATTACTGTATTATCACAATTATCACCTTTTAAAAGTTATTTAGGTAAGTGTTATGTGTATTTACAAGCTATACAAGAGTATTATTTTAATACAAGATAAATATATTTTTCTTTATTTCTCCCCTCCCCCTGATATTTAGGTTGTATACATTAGTGATTTCAAATAAGATGTTATAAAAGTTTATTGTTTAATTTCAAGGTAAATATAGTTTTTATCTCTTATAATTTTATTATTAAAACTACTGGCTTTAAGATCTTGGCTGGAGATAAACGTTTAAGGGTAAGGTTCTTATTTCTTATCAGGTTAAAAGTTTGTTTTTATGATAAGAATAAACTCGTAACACTGTATTTAAGTTGAAATATAGAATATAGGATCTTATATAAAGACTTAAGAGAATTATATCTTATCGATTATTTAGTATTTGATATTCAGCGGCTACGTCTAGTGGAGGCACATTCTGTCAGTTTATATTAGTGGTGACGGGGGGG
>KZ651187.1:143811-158810 GCA_001010745.2 Gerris buenoi | reverse complement strand
GGAAGCGAAACGTCGGACTTCACCCCCTTCGAGACGCGGATTCCACCGGAAAACCAAGCTGTTTAATACGAGTCTACCCACGGAAGCCTACGCACCAAGTTAAGAGTAAACCGGTCCAAATTTCGACTATACAAGAAAAAAGTATTCTTTATAATTTCTTTAAGATATTATTCCAAATTTTTTTTTCGCATAAAAAAGATCGATGGTAAATTTCAAAAATCCCCCCCACCCTACTATTTATAAAAAGTAAAATTTGTCTGATTCTAATTTATGCGAGGTCAATTTGAAATTTTAATATCGAATTTCTTTATGCGAAAAATAAATTTGGTATAGTATCTTACAGAAATTATAAAGAATACTTTCTTCTTCCATAGCCGAAATTTGGACCGGTTTACTCTTGTACGATTTTAAATTTACTCTTGTAATTTTAATCTTGTTGGTTTTCCACCGGAAAACCAAGCTGTTTATTACGGTTTGCTCTTGTACGATTTTAGGAAATTGTACTTTCTGGGTACAGGCTACATTTTGAACAAAAAGTTGTAACAGTTTTATTTGGGGTTCAATTTTTAATTTACAATTTTTTTTATATATTGTAGAAAATTGATCAGTGTAGCCCTGTTATATATTTTTTTTTGTGGTACATTATAATTTTGATTCTAGAGGTAGGGAGAAATTCAAATTACTTTTTAATTTCTTTCATTTCTATTTAAGATTTTTCAACAGTTAATCTTCGGCATCCGGTAAAATTTTTAATTCGATCAGTGTGGTTTTTTTTGTTACCTGTGGAGGTACGCGGTACGCCATGCTGGTTCTGATCCAGGCAGAGGCTCTCCGAGCGGCGTGGCGGCCGGCAGCGGCGGCTTTGGCCGCGAGGCCTCAAGCAATGTGAGGCAAAATCTTTTCTATATAAGTTCTAGTTGTACCAAGTAATGGGGTACCAAGTAAAGTGTACCAGTTGTTTTCTCTACTCAATCTTCCGTGATGAATGTAAAACGTTTCCTGAACCCTTCGAGTGAAGGTAAGCCTTTTCCTTTTTTCAGTCAATCTTAGTCGCACCACTTCTTTCATTTTTGTTTCACACTGTTTTTCCTAAATCAGTTAGTAATGGTCTTCGTTTTATTCATTTTTAGGGTGGTTAGTACTGGGCCGAATTTGCCATACCATCACCAACCATCATCACCATTTGTCTATCTCTTCAACCGCTACTCGTTTAAGTTCTTCAAACCATCTATCAATTCTAACTTTATCTATTTTATTTCTTTTAAATTCAATTGTATCATAAAATATACACAGCCAATTTAAACTTATTTTTAATATTGTAATGTACTTCAGGGGTTGGTTCTTCTCCCCTTAAAATTAAGAACCTGGCGCTCTATTGAATATATTACACAGGTTTTTTTTATTGTAATTAATTTCATTTTTTTTAAACTATAACCCACCCCCTACTATCAACTGAGCTGGGCATACATTAAATTAATGTGCTTGTCACAAAGTAATACTATAAATGAGTGACTTTTCTTCGAAAATTGATTTTTTTTTTTTTAATTTACACGTATAGGCATCTCAATCCGTGGCCATACTGTATATATATATAATAGGGTGGTCCTTAAAAATTAACATTTAAATTTTGTATGGGGCATCAAATTATTTTATTCTACGTATAAAATAATGACTACCATAAAAATTTCAAAATTTTAAAACAAGTCTTAAGGGTCGCTACCAAGGGTTAAAAATAATGATAAATTGAAAAATTTATTTTACCTCATTTCCAGTGTGCGGGTGGCTAGAGCAGGAGGTAACTGGAAAGGAGGGGGAGGTCCGTGGTTCGAATCCCGGCGCAGAAGTCTATTTTTCTATGACTGTCTCCCTTTGTAAATAGTAATTATAATTTGATTTAAATTAAAATTTAAACGTTCCGTAGTATGAGTACTACCAAAAAACTTAAAAATTGAATTTCTAATTGATTGTACTAAGTACAGGTACTAATTGAGTACTTTATAATTACAAGGGTATTTCTCGGTCTAGTTCTATTGTCGTTTCTTGACTTCTAAGACTTGTGGAAAAACTTGAAAAAGCTTAATTCGGGATTAGGTATCGATATTGTCAGGTGAAAGTATTCTTCTGTGTAGCTTAACTGGTTAGAGCACCCGCACACTGGAAATGAGGGGGAGGTCCGTGGTTCGAATCCCGGCGCAGAGGTCTATTTTTCTCTGACNTGAAGAATTTATAGTTAAAGCAGATGGATGTAGAGACGGAAAAGAACTGCCCTCTCAGACTCCGTCGGCATATTAATCCAATTAAATATTATAATAAAAAATATAAAACACAAAAACTTCTGCTTGTATCAGGTTGAAATGTTACATGCCTGTTTCAATTGTACTATAGGTGATGTATACAAAGTTTCTTTTAAATCGATAAGTTAGAACATAAGATATGGGTAAAAACGTTGTTTTCTTTATTTTATTCGTTTAGGTCCGCTTTAATAAATTTAGCGATGTTTATCACATCATAGCAGTGTCGGTGTTTGTTTTACTAAAAAAATGTATTTATAAAAGTTGTTTTCTCATTAAATAGATGAAGTTAGAATTTTTTTTCGTTCAAAAATTCCAATTTTAAATTTGAAGCTTACGCGAGCGTGAACGCTTGGGCGGATAACGTTAAGATACGAACTCAGCCTGGGCATTGGTAAAATGAACATGTGTTATGTGTACCAAATTTCAACTAACTCGGTATTCTTTTACTCAAGTTATCGTAGATAACATGAGTAAAACTTGATCGCCATCGGTAGATTTCGTGACGCTTTTTGCGTGACGGTGATTTCATGACGGTGATTTTGGTCTTTTTTTCGGATTCACTCCCGGGCTCCAGAACGTGCTATAAGGAACTTCGTTCCAAAAACTACTCATTGTTGGTCTCATGTAAGTTTCAACCTTTTGTGCTTATTTGTTGCTCTTCCACATGTGCACAAACATAAATTTATTTACACCTATAATTTTTCAAAAGCATTCATATGATTATATGATATGATTCTTATGAAATTTGGATGGTTTGTCGAAAGTAGCCTGTAGATGACCCCACGTTAATTGAAACTGTCTGCGCTCAATTTTGCTAAATTTATAAAAANAATAAATAAGTATTTTTTGTGTTTCATTCAATTTGTCGAATAAAAATTGTCTGGTATTTTTAGGGGGAACACATATTTGTCACAATTCTTTATATTGATAATTAAGAGACACAAATACTTGGTGTTCCAACAAATATCGTTTTATTTGTTTATTGTTGTTACACATATAGGAACTTGGTTCGCAAGAACCAAGTTCCCATGTGTGTAGAGGAAACAACCAAGTTCATGACGAACTTGTTCTTCCATCGGGTTTGAAAACATTTGTTCGGTTCGCCAGCCGAGCTCACAGAGTTCACCTGTGTTTAGAGGTCACGAAACGTTGTTCGTAATTTTATCAGAGGAGACGCTACATCTCTACACATTAGTTTCTTTTTACTTCTTTTAACACTGTTTTTTTTCTGCGTTCATGTTTATGTTTTTAACGCTGTTTGTTTAACGTCGTTTTTAACGAATTTTTTTTATTTTAACGCTATTTGTTGAACTGAACGTTGTTTTTAACGATTTTTTGTGTTTTTAACGCTGTTTGTTTAACGCTGTTTTTTTCCTGTGTTTTTATAAACGGTTTCTTTTAACTCTTTTTTTAACGCATTTTTGGAGTTTCAGCTCATTTTCACGCCATATCAGAAGGAAACTGACATTTAGAACGAACCGTTGTTCGCGTACCCTCTCTACTGTGGGTAGAGAGCGGACCCCACGAACTTGGTTCACCGAACTCGGTTCAAGTTCCCATGTGTGTAGTGTAAATATTAAGGCATACTTATATTACTTTAATCTGATAGTCCTTTTGTTTATTACTAAATTGATCCTTTATGTAAATGGACCTTTTTATATTTTTCTTTCAGAAATATCCTTGATAAATATGAATATTAATAATATGCTTCTTTATAAGAATGTTTTTTTTAAAAAAATAAAAATATCTCTTGAATATTAAAAGTGTTAAATGCTCATTTCAATATTCAAAACATATATTTTGTATTTTTCAACTAAAATTCAAACTCTTCTCCAATGATTTGAACTTTCGGTGCATAAATCAAACTTTAAGCGTTATTTAGCTACGCAATAATGGCAAAAGGTGAAGGTGAAGGTGGCTAAGAATTGACAAACAATACAACTACATCAGTAACAATTGTTCCTGTATTTAAACTAGACGCTGTCTTATCTAAAAGCTATAGCTTATGCGCGGAGGCTTTTGAGAAGATCGACGTAAAACAATTCAAACAAAAAATGGAAAAATTCAAACCACAAAGTGATCCAAGTGTTTCTCCGTTTTACTTCCACTTTTTCCTTTGCGATAAATGTATAGGTACATGTTGATTGATGGAAAATGTAATATTTATTGGTGGTTATAGAGCTAGACGCTAGACATGAGTGTTGTTAGATCCTCAGGCCACAATTTAGGGTAAGCTGAACCCTGGGCAAAACCTTTTGTAGCCCCCCTTACACAGGTTTTTTTTATTGTAATTAATTTCATTTTTTTTAAACTATAACCCACCCCCTACTATCAACTGAGCTGGGCATACATTAAATTAATGTGCNAAAAAATATAAAAAAACCGATGAAATTCCATTTATTAGTTTAAAAGTTATAGGTGAATATAATTATTTATTAGTGCGATAATTTTGATGACGTTAAAGTTTGTTTACATCTGTCAAAATACCGCCAAACTTCAAATATTTGGCCACTGAGGTACCCCGTACCCGATTTTTTAAATATATGTTTTTTGTAAAACCAACACTGACACTGCTATGAAGTGATAAAGATCACTAAATTTATTAAAGCGGACTTCTTTCTCTTTCTGGAAGTGGAGTCACGACCTTATCAGGTCGCTAGAACAACTAATGGCCTCAAAGGAAGGAATGACCCATTTTGGGTATTCCTTCAAAACACAGGAATAGCCAAGGACTTGTAGGAAAAAAGGTAAAGAAATAAATAAAATAATAAATATTAACAGGGTTCACACTGACCTGGAAAATCAGGGAAAGTCAGGGAAACTTTTGAAATAACCCTAAAATCAGGGAAAATAATCAAACTTTAGGTAAAATAAGCCAAAAGTCAGGGAAACTAAATTTGTCAATTAAATAAACTATAAAATAAATAGAAATAAACTACCCGCNAACTACCGATGATGATGCAAGGGCCGTCCTTAGGCGTAGGGGGGTCAACCGGGTCAAACTAATCCGAGCGCTGCGTCAAGGGAGGCGCCGCCAGGCCCCCCCTCTTAAACTAATAGGTAAATGGCAATAGGAGGGGGAGCAATGACTTTGACCCGGAGGCCTGAACCCCTAGGGATGGCCCTGGATGATAACTTGAGTAAAAGATGACCGATTTAGACGAACTTTAGTACGCATGTTCATTTTAAAAATTTTAAAAATCGTATAAAATCGAAAATGGTCCCGATCGAGTTGAAATTTGGCTCGACTGTTCGGCCAAATATTCTAGTTGAATATTCTGATATTGGCCGCCATTTTGAAGTTATCAATTTTTAAATTTTTAAACTTTGACGAAAGTATAAATACAGGGTGGGACAAAAAAAAACGCACTTTTTTGAACACTTACAGCTCGGCTTCTGTAGTAGATAGAGATATGGGGTTTTCGGGGTCTGAAAACTACATTCTTCTACTTTAAATTTCATATCTATAACTTNAACGTAAGATATCGGTAAAAACGTTTTTTCTTTATTTTAATCGTTTTGGTCCGCTTTAATAAATTAATGATGTGTTCGTTTTACTAAAAAAATGTATTTAAAAAAGTTGTTTGTCTCATAGATTGTCAAATAGATGAAGTTAGAATTTTTTTTCGTTCAAAAATTCCAATTTTAAATTTGACGCTTACGTTTACGAGAGCGTTGCGCGCGAACACTTGGGTGGATAACGTTGTCCAACGAACTTGTCCAGGGCATTGGTAAAATGAATATGTGTACCAAATTTCAACTAAGTCGGTCAACTTTTACACACAAGTTATCGCCATCGGTAGATTTCGTGACGGATTTTGCCTGACGGTGATTTTGGTCGTTTTTTCGGATTCACTCCCGGGCCCAGAACGTGCCATAAGGAACTTTGTTCCAAAAATACGCGTGGTGTCGGAGGACATCCAGAAGGAAAGAAGTTCCTTACGCTTTTCATTAAATATAAATTATAAAATCAATTTTTTTATTATAAATTACAGTTCCAAAATTAGTATTCGATACTAACTACTTATACATTGTGGAGTTAGAAGAGAGACAACATTAAAGGTTACTAATTATTTGTACTAGCGGAGTTAAGGCAAAATTAATTTAAAAGCTTTTTTTATCTTTGAAGCGAGCGTATATCAATAAATAATGTATAGTATATTGAGAAAAACGTTAATGAAGAATTTATAGTTAAAGCAGATGGATGTAGAGACGGAAAAGAACTGCCCTCTCAGACTCCGTCGGCATATTAATCCAATTAAATATTATAATAAAAAATATAAAACACAAAAACTTCTGCTTGTATCAGGTTGAAATGTTACATGCCTGTTTCAATTGTACTATAGGTGATGTATACAAAGTTTCTTTTAAATCGATAAGTTAGAACATAAGATATGGGTAAAAACGTTGTTTTCTTTATTTTATTCGTTTAGGTCCGCTTTAATAAATTTAGCGATGTTTATCACATCATAGCAGTGTCGGTGTTTGTTTTACTAAAAAAATGTATTTATAAAAGTTGTTTTCTCATTAAATAGATGAAGTTAGAATTTTTTTTCGTTCAAAAATTCCAATTTTAAATTTGAAGCTTACGCGAGCGTGAACGCTTGGGCGGATAACGTTAAGATACGAACTCAGCCTGGGCATTGGTAAAATGAACATGTGTTATGTGTACCAAATTTCAACTAACTCGGTATTCTTTTACTCAAGTTATCGTAGATAACATGAGTAAAACTTGATCGCCATCGGTAGATTTCGTGACGCTTTTTGCGTGACGGTGATTTCATGACGGTGATTTTGGTCTTTTTTTCGGATTCACTCCCGGGCTCCAGAACGTGCTATAAGGAACTTCGTTCCAAAAACTACTCATTGTTGGTNAACTTGGGGGATCTCTGTCATGCAAAGGGAAGTTTGTTTTCATGCAATCGCTCACTAGTGGCAACTCCCACATTAAAATTTCATATTGGAATGTATATTTTTGATAGCATATTTGGATTCTACGGTGAAAAATAATAAACTTTTACTTGAAACAATTTTCTATTTCCAATATTTTTCCCCTTATGGATGGGGGGGGGGCAAGATTTAAAACTAACCCTTCCGATAACACGTTGTAAAATCTAAACGGTTAGAGATAAATTAATGAAACTAAGGGGATTCGTACCATGTAAAGGGGAGTTTGTTTTCATGCAATCGCGCAGTGGGGGCAACCACCCATTTTGCTCCCTGGCCTCCTAACTTCAAAATTTTAACCTCAAGTGGAGTGTATATTTTTGATAACAGATTTAGATTCTATGGTGAAAAATAAAAATATTTTACTTCAAACTTTTTTTATCTCCAATATTTTGCCCCCTATAGGAAGACAAAGGTATAGAAATGATAGATTTCAGCACCTGGTGGTTGGCCCTAGTACGCGAGTGCAGGTGAAAACACTTCCCTTTACATGGTACAGATCCCACAAGTTTCATTACTTTATTTCAAACCGTTTAAATTTTATAATAACGATCTAAGTGTTATTTTTTTACTATTTCGGAATATATAATAGCTTGATTGGAGATGGATAAAATAGTTTCAAGTAAAAGTTTATTATTTTTAACCGTAGAATCTAAATATGCTATCAAAAATATATACTCCAATTTAAAAGTTTGAAGTTGTGTGGCCTAGGGGCAAAGTGGATGGTTGCCCCTAGTGGGCGATTGCAAGAAAACAAACTTCTTTTGCTTTGGTAGAGATCCTTCCAAGTTTCATTTATTTGTTTCATACCGTTCAAAAGTTAAGGGGGGGGGGGACTTTTGGACCACCCTGAATGGTTATTTAACTCTTAAGAAACATTACTAAAGAACTTTAACTCTAAAGAAGAAACAAAGTACGATTCACAACTTGCATCATATTGGAAATGATATTGTTCTCTGATATTAGATCCGGTTAATAGGAATTTAACTATGTATTTAATTTTTAAAATGGTTAGACAATCCAATCAGTCCATCCACAGTTCACCAGGGTGAAACTTTTATTAGAAAAAAATAATAAAAAATAACAAAGTCCGGTTTGTTTAATGAACTCAAATAGAATTAAATTGAATTACATTATATGATTTATTATATAATATACAGTATGTCCCCAGTTCGAGTGCCTGTAGGCGTAAATGACAAAAAAGTTAATTTCTTGAGAAAAAGTTACTCCTTGTAATAATTTTTGCTCCTTTTGAAATGAAGAATTATTATATTTAAAATTTCTTACTAAGTAGCTGCACCCATATATGTATTAAAATTTCCAAAAATAGTACCAGGAGTAATGAGGGGTTAGTTTTAGAACAAGCATACATTTTTATAGAGAGTAACTTTTTTTTCGAAAAATGCATTTTTTTTAATTTAAATGTATAGGCAACCTGAACTAGGGACTGTAGGAAGGGGTAATTTCTGACATATATTACCTTAAGGTATCAAATAATAATCAATTTTATAAAGAGTACAATTTTTTCGAAAAATCAAAAATAACTCCACATTACTCTTGGTACTATTTTTGGAACTTCTAATTTTTGGGTGCAGTTTACATTGTAAAAATATGTATATATATATCATAATCAAGGGCGGTCCTTGCACCAAGCTCTGGGAGGGGTAATCAACAAATTAGCTANCTAAGCCCTACCAGTCGTATTTAAGGGGCCATATTTTGAAATTTTTTAAAAAATATTAAACTAAATTAGGTGTATTAGTTAATTACTGATAAATTATATATTTAGGTATTTATGAGTGCATTTTACTTAAAGAAAAAAAACAACATTTTTACTTAAATTTACAAGATTAAACTGTGGTGACTTATTAATGTTTATTAAGGTTTTAATGTGGCTAGATAACTACTGTCCTGTAATGACCTAAGCTGTTGAATGGGACTAAAAAAAATAAAATAATATAAATAAATAAATTAAAAAAATAAGGTTTTATTTTATTTTATTTATTTTTTTTTTATGAACAAATGGTGTGAGTAAATGTTTCCCTTAAATTTACGAGATTATTTTATTTTTTCAATTTGTCAGGGAAAAATTGTCAATAAAGTCAGGGAAAGTCATGGAATGTCAGGGAAATCAAAATCAGATTTTAAGTGTGAACCCTGATTAAAAAAAAAAGAAATAATAAAAAAATAAACTAGGTGTGCAATGCTTGCAATATTGAGCTGAGAGTGCATTTTTATCATATTTATTTATTGTTTTAATTTTTTCTATTTTACCAAATAGAATCACCCCTCATAAATGAAAATATGACAAAAGTTTACATGACAACAATAACTTAAAGAGGTTTCCAACGACATGCATCTTGAAGGGCATATACTATTTTAACTTTTGTACCCCGTACCCCCGTGTACCAATTTGGACCATTTCAGATTTATACCTTCCTGTGGTTGTTCACTATGACCGTGCCGAATTTTGTGCGGATCGGCTCAGCCGTTCAGGAGAAAACCTTTGTACCCCGTACCCATTTCATCAAAAATTATCATAAAAATAACTTCTCCCGGGCGGGGAATCGATCGAACCCGGTCTCTCTCCATCCGCGTTTTAAGCTATTTTCTCAGAAACTAGATTTTTCCCGGGAAAACGGCTTATACCGTTAGATTCGTATTTAAATTGACTACATTATTGGCGGTAAAGGTGACACTCCTAGCTCACAGTAGTTCCTCGGAGAATCTGCTGGATCGGTACTCTGGGCACTGGAAATGGAGACAGAAAAATGTGACAGATATGGCACCAGCAGTCTTTCTATGCGACAATAACCTGCGGTGAACTACCTACCAGTGTACATATTATGCGGTCTTATATCAAGAAATCAGCGGGATCAGGATCTGGAGTTGCTTAAATAGGATATGCTCTTCAAACTGCCAATAATGACGTAACTGGATAATCCCCAGGATTTTTATGTTTGGCCGTTCTATGGAACCAGTTACAGGAACAGATGCGGCAGTAGTTCCAAACGCCTTAGGTGATCGTCACCAAAGACTGAGAGATATGGAGGACACTTGAATTAAGGTGCAACAAAAACTTAAGAAGCCACATGAAGTCAGTGCTAAAATGTACACTCCGCGCCGAAGACATGTTGAATTTAACGTTGGCCAAAGAGTGTGGAAGAGAAATTTTGTTCAATCAATTTGTATTACAACATAAATTAAGCTTTATCCAAATGGTTTAATTAGGCTTCTGAATTCTGAAACATCTATGTCATTTTACACCATCGTATCAGTATTTATTTCTATAAATGGATCAAAATAAGAGTAATTTCTATCGTTATTAGAAGACACAACATCATCTGGTAAATCTGAATCACTAAAATGGCATAACTCATCATTGTCTTCATCTTCATCGTTAGATTTTATTTCTCTCAATAATATTTATTATATTGTGTTATTTAAATTAAATTTATTTATTATATTTCTTTGACACCACTGTACTTTTTGTAAATTATAATTATATTAAACTTAAAAAAACAAAATTTAAATTGTAGTTTTAGTATTATTTATATCTATAAAGGGTATACACATACGTAAAAAATACGAAGATTGACTTACCCTTTATAGGTACTGATACGAAAAAAATACTCTGCCAATTAGTGAGGCACATAGCTTCCTCGCGATATAGTACGCAAAGAAACAATCAACTTAAGAAATAAAAAAAAATACCTCGATAAAAATAATCAAAAAGTTGGAACGCCTTGGGGCTGTTCCAGTAAATATTTATTAATGTTGGTTTTAACCAACAGTTTGGAAAAAGAAACCAACATGTGCCAAAAGTTAGTGCACAAAATAATAATAAATTTAATAAACAAATAACCCAACACAAAAAATCATAGAAGCTAAACAGATTTTTTTTTATTCCATTTTACCCACCTCAAAACTAAAAATATCACAAAATTGAATATAACAAAAATTAATTTACTATTCAAGGGCTTTCCAACGATATACATCATATTATAAAAGATTAACTTCGATATTTTTGTACCCCTGTACTTTGAGGTACCAAAATTATATTTTTCAAAAACAAACAATAAAAAAGGGCATTAATTAAACTAATAAATAAATATAAATAAAAAACCAAATAACAAAACATTATTTAATCCCTTTAACCTACAGCAAAATTATATATCGGTACAAAAGTTCGTGTACATAATTTTTAAAAAATAAATAAATAAAATAGCTTTAATTTACATGTCAAGGCCTTTAAAATGATGTTTGACACAATATTAAAAACCAAAAAAAGTGGTCACGTGCACGCTGGAAAAAGTTTTTCTCTCAAGTTCTCAGCAAATAGGATGAACTAATGAAATAAAATATACTCAATTTAAAGAGCATTAGTGTGGGATTCAACTGCCTCAATCAGAAATAAAATCGGTCAACTATTATAGAAACTATGGCCTTTCAAAGACAAAAAGGAAAAAAATAAACCCAAAAAATATACCAAAATTATCATCATCTAAGGTACAACCGATGATGATACGACAAAAAGTCATAGGACCAAAGTTGTAGATCTTTTAAAATCAGTTACTGCTGGTGCTACCGTTTTCCAATACGACTTACCGTTTAGCCGCTATAGGTCCCCAATACAGCTTAAAAATCAAGTCAGCCATTTTTATTTTTTAAGGGGGGAAAGAGGGGGGAAATTGAACTTTTTATAATTATTTCGGTTCACAATATGGACATTGCGCGTCGGCGCAAACCGAAAATCTCTAGCTCTTTTGGAAGTGGGTAAACATAAATGTCAGTCTGTAAGCCAGTTAGCTATGAGGCTTTATAGTATATAGACATATTATTTAGCAAGATTTAAAGTGCGCATTTAAGTGGTTGAAATTTGGCAGGTGCTATCTGCAAGCTTCTCTCGACAAACCATGAAAATTTCATCAAAATCAGATGATTACTTTTAAAGATATAGCTGTAAATAAATGTATGTTTGTGTGCATGTAGAAGATGAACAAATAACCGCAGAAAGTTGAAACTTATATGGGACCAACAATGGGCTAATTATGACCTACTAACTAAATTTCATTAAAATCAGACAATCAGACAAGTAGTTTTTAAGATATGGTGGTTCGCGAAATTATGTGAAAGACCGACAGACAGACAGACAAAAAATGTTCCCTGATGTCTGAAACGGATTTCTGTCTTGGAATTTTTGAAATCGTAGAATAGAAAATAATTTTTAATAGAAAATATTTTCGTTCTTCAGAACGATCACATAGCTACTGTTACCTTCGGTACGCCTATGTAAATCTGACGTAGCGACTTTTAGAATAATAATTGTAGCCGACAAACAAGGTATCACTAGTAGATAAGAGTTGACCGGCATATTGAAAATACCACAGTAAAGGCATAGATTAGGTCTCATCCCCCTCTTAAGTTTCTAAACTTTGGTAATTCATAGAAAAAACATCTCTTTGTAAAATTTACAAAGCAGCACCACTCTAGGGTAAAGAACGGCTGGCCTTGAGAATGCTCAAAGATAATGTTACTGGTTCACTTCTGCCTTCCGATTAATAGTTTAATTTAAATAAAACTTCACATTATTGATTTAAATACAAAACACGTCCTCTCTCGCATTATGGTTGTGCAGATAAGTGATTTAGATAATAGGTTGTTATAAAACAATAATAATTGTGGTAGCCAATTATTTAGTCATAAACTAATGAACCTAAGACATCTGTAGTTGGAGCAGTAAAGTAACAAAAAATAGTATTGATAACATTATAATTATAAGTCTTACTTACCTCAGTAATTTTTTTCTCATATATTATACAGTAAAACCTGCTAAAGTGACCACCCGTTTATATTGACCACCTAGTCAATGTGANTGTAGTGTATTTATATTTTGTGACATTGATTGATTGTTTGACATTAATTTATTATGTTGATTTTGAGTTAATAAATGATTAGACTTTCTCTTAGTCAGCCGGATTTCTTGTTCAATATTATATTATATACGTTCGCGACGCTACAGTTCCTTTTCACCCTTCATGAGTGCGAAATTATATTGAATCAATCCAAGAATGAGCACTTTTTTAAACTTATTTCGGGTAAGTTAATCACCTGCCTAAGGTGACCATTTTTGGTCGGTCCCTTTGGTGGTCACTTTATCCAGGTTTTACTGTATTGTTTTTGATGGATTTCTTAGGTGTTTTTTGAATAAAAACTCAAAGCTTGTTAGTTTTCATTTATTTTTTTCCCATTACAAAACGTTTCGACCCTTCTTTATGTTTTTTAAGGTCATTTTCAATCTGTTTTTTCCTAAAAATGAAATACAATAATATTGATTATTCAACGCCTATTATTATCTTACAATTTAAAACATTAACTATTATTTCAATTTCGACTTTATGAAAACCTTAATATTATAACAATTAATTCTAAAATTAACTTACATTTACAGGTACAATTTTGATGTCTAATTTAAATTCCTCCAAAAGAGTTCGTCATATTAATTAAATTTAGAATTTTAAAATTAAAGTACACTACAGTCAAAGCGTAACATGTAAACATACTACACTGAATACAATATAGCTAAATTAACTATACATTAATAATTTAAAACATGGTACAAGACATTTAAAAAATACTTATTACTACTATTCATATTGAAATTTAACCAGATTTTTCATCGAGGACATTTTGTTATAACCTAGCACCTTACTTTCTATGATAAAATATTAATTATTATATGATAATATTATCACATCTTTATTAATTTAAAAACAAATGAAAGCATTAAAAAAAACTTCTTGCATACGAGTCTGCAAGACACTGAGACATTTTCATGTAAAAATGTTAACTGTCTTTTTTTACTGTTGTTATTTTGGTAACACATTTTTGGTGTACTTTCTTGGTAACGCTTGTGTAAGGCTTTTTAGAGTCGTTTTTTTGGTAACGCTTTTCGAGTTTATGTGCCAAAGTAAAGAAATGAAAATGTCAAAACATTTAAGCATGCAGAATCTTGCATTTGTAAATTAGGAATTAAATCGACCATATGATGTGCACAAAGAAAGAAAGTACTTTTCTTCTTTTCCAGTCAATTAAGAAGTAATCTTTTAGCCTCTTCACCCATATTTTTATAATAAATGCAAAAAATTATGGTATAACAAAAATAAAAAATAATAAAGTAAAAAAATAAATTTTATGTACGTAAGTTTATTAGGAATAAAATTCGAAGGGTTGTGGTTGAAATCGGAGCAGTTGAACAGAAGTTGTACTTGGGAGGCCGGGGGCGTGCAAGGGAATCCTGGAATGGTAGCGAGAAGTGAAGAGAGTGAGATGTGGGGAAGGTAGCCGATCGGAAGGGGAGGGGTGTGTTGTGTAGGCACGCGGCAGGAGGGACCCAACCTAGAGTGGGCAGGTTTGATTGCACACCCCCATGTACAGTAACGCTTTTTTTACAGTAACGCTTTTCGAGTTCATATGCCATAGCCAAAAATGAAAATGTCAAAAGGCATAAAAACACAGCCAGAGTCTTGAGTCTCCCAGTTACAAGTTGCCTCTTAACCTTCACTGATGTTGCTCACTTGACATCTCGTATCTGAGATAGTGCTGCAATCTGGCACAAGATCCGTGTTGTCCCCTAATTGAATCCTCATTCAGCTACAAGATGTCACTGAAAGTCATTTTTAAAATAGTTTCATAAGGTTTTCAGTTACCAGGTCTCACAGACACCTGCAGACAGAGCCTTAATGAAAGAAAATTTTT
>KZ651187.1:109959-126253 GCA_001010745.2 Gerris buenoi | reverse complement strand
GGGAGGGGGGCGTGGGAAGATTTATTCTTGACTGTGGGGGGTTTAGTAAAAAAAACTTTGGGAACCCCTGCCCTAGATCATGTAATTTAATACCATTAGATTTCTTTTTATGGGGTTATTTGAAGTCAAAGGTCTATGTCAATAAGCCCACAAGCACCCAAGCAAATTAAACGCTGCATCAACAAAATTCAGCCTATTTATGCAAAATGGTCATGGAAAATTTCGACAAAAGAGTGCATATGTGGGCCAGCAAAGCCGAGGAGGCTATTTGCCCGATGTGTTATTCCATAAATAACCCTATCCTATGTACTTTATGGTCCAATAAAAAAATAATAATAATAATAACAATATAAAGACTAAAAACTATGTTTTCTATTTAATGCAAATCTTACGTTAATTTTGGGACACCCTTTATTAATAATATCTAACCTTATTAAAAATTGTTTTCTTTCAATTACAGTTAACATTTATTTTTATTTGTGTGCCCATAATTCGAGCACATCATCACCTGACTGACTTTTTATAACTTCAAATGGTAACTTAAATATATTCATTTATAATTTTTGGTCCTTAAGGATTTTTTTTTTTTTTTTTAATTTAAAAAAATAAAATTACTCTTTAAACAACCCAAACTTTATTCTATCCGAACCTTGGACTCTCTCTGGGTGAAGAGGAATTTATCAGACTCTTTTTGAAAAAAAATAATACAATTAAAAATAACGAATTATGAAAATAATGTTTTATATCTTAAACAAAAGTTTATGGTGTCGGAAAAATGCAGCAGTATACTTAGATAGGTGTACATACACTAGTATTTGTTCATAATAATGTATCATTTTATAAGACCTCAAAATATGAAGGTGCTCGTAAGTTGATAAGAGTGCAGAGCCACACAATAGTGAGCAGAAACATGTAGCCTAGCTGTGACTTGTGTGGTTTGAGCTTGTAAACCAAGACTGTGCATACTTTAAACCTTATTTACTGTCTGCTAGGTAGTCGGTTTTCACCAAGAACCAAAGAGCATGTGGAATTGTTAGCTAGAGTGTACTGAGGATGAGTTCATAACCACCCCCTTTTGATTTTTTCCCCTTTTTTTTTAAAATAATTTTTATACTATGAGCTCCAGATGAACAATGTGGCTTTATTTTCAGCATTATAAACGGTTTACTGCAACCCTTGTTACATATACCACTTGCTTGTGTTTTTAAGGCTCAGAACAACTTTAAACACATAATTTGATTACTTTTAATCATATTCAATGACAGTCAGGTAAATTAGGGAATTATAAATAATTCCACCTTGTTCAAAATCGACATTATTTAATAACTAAAAAAAAAAAAAATTCTTTCAGCCAATTTTAAAATGTTATGCACCTATTTATTTACTTCTCTTGCAAATACTCTATTGTCTTATATCAAAGTTGTCATATTCTTTGCTTAAGCAGCAATTAGTTAATAAAATATAATTTAAATAAAGCTTCTTTATTAAACAATACAATTTTAATAATATGTTAATTACATAAAAAAATATAATACAATGATAATTAATAACCTTAAATATTATTTATTTAAATTACACATTTTATAATTTATGATAACTATAAATATATTTTTGTATTTTTATACATATAACTTACACCTTTTCCTCTGGTATAGTTTTTATAAATAGATTTTATATGTCTTTTAGAGAGAAATTGGTAATTTAAGAGACATTGTAATTTTAAAAAACAAGCATTTGTGCCAGATCCAAAAGAAATTTACAAATATATGATATACCAATCGGTTCATATTTTATTTTAAAATATATACTGTAGAACCTCGATTATCCGTCTCCAGATTCACTACCCTTCTCGCTTAATCGTCAGATACATCTGCTGAATTCTCCCACTACCTCCAACCTGGCGTGTGACAATAAGGCACTATCTGTCAATTATTAGGCTTAAAAAAGTGCCTTGATAAGCCAAGATATTTTTAACTCTTGATTTGACCTTTGAACTTTGGTTGAAGTTTTTGAGTCTCTAGGGAAAAATAAAAATAACATCAATGATAGGTCTAAACTTTTCCCCTTTCTCCCTTAACTGTCTTTTCGATTATATGTCAAGGCTCCAGTCCTTTATTAAGTAAGTATGTATTTAATA
Source organism: Gerris buenoi (assembly GCA_001010745.2). NCBI lineage: Eukaryota > Metazoa > Arthropoda > Insecta > Hemiptera > Gerridae > Gerris > Gerris buenoi. The sequence goes on along the minus strand of KZ651187.1, from coordinate 124,116 downwards.
ATAGTTCTAAAATCGAGGAAACTTTTAATCATAATATCTGTGTCTGAGCAAATACTTATGTTGTAAACCCTTTGCAGGGAGCATGCTCATGGAAGTTGCTCATAATATGAGTTATTGGAAAATGATCTTATGTTCATTTGATTGTTATGATGATATTTGACATTGCAGGGAAACAGTCTCAAAAGGCCAGGATGGAAAGGCGCTTAGTAAAATTGAGAGCCCTGTAAAAATGGTCTTTATAATTGATTACAGTGGCCCTGAGACTGTTAGAACAATAGGTTGAAACTTACATGGTATCAACAATTGACTAATTATGACCTACAACCCAAATTTTATGAAAATCAGGCGAGTAGCTTTTAAGATATGTTGTATCGCAAAAATTCTGGACAGACCGACCAGACGCGGAACCAAAAATGTTCCCTCATATCTGAAACGGATGGCTGTTTTGGAGTTTTGAGACAAAAAATTCTGTTCTTTAGAATGACCACATAGCTTCTGTTACCCTTAAGTAAGCTCAGAAATAAAATATTATTTTTTCAAAATTATCCCTATAGACCTCATAGAAAAGGAAAAAAATGTACAAATTAAAAGCATATTGAAGAATATAGAATATTCTTCAGTGTTTTTATTTTTATTTTTTTTAAAAAAAACAAGGTGTAAATTTGTTTATGACTCCTTAACTTTGAATTAATGTATAACAGGACAATTTAAGCCAGGAACTGACAATATATACATGTATATCATAAAGTGTGTTGGGAAAAACTAGAGTATCTAATTTTAGTTATATTGATATTGCAAAGTTAAAATTGTGAAGTAACTTAGCAACTCTTTTTTAAAAACTTGACTATGTAATCTTCCAGTTATAAGTAAAAATATAATAAATTCAGTTCTTATATGCATGTTTCAATAATATTCTCAATTTTGAATTATGGATATTCTTATTCCTGCCAATATATTCACATACAGTATTAGCCCTCATACAACTGAAATGCATAATATATACAGTGAAACCCAATTATTAAAAAAAAAAACTCTTAAAATGGAAAATAGGTTTACACAAATTAACACTGTAGTCCCAACAAAATACTAGGTATTTTCATACTTTTTTTTTCTTCTTTTAACACAAAACAAAAATTGCTTAACATGAAAAGACTTCGCTTGTCAGAACACACAAAACAAATACCTTATTTAAGCCTGTGAGAATTTAGTGGGGTCTGAAATAAAAATGAGACACCCAGGCGAGAGCCCTTTAACTCAGCTTTGGAATACCTTACCCACAGGGGGAGGGGGTGAGATGAGATGATAATGTTTATCTAAACAACAATGCTCTTGTGACACCGGTTTCTGTTCAAGTCTGTGAGCTAGTAACAAAAGCTGTCTCCTACTGGCCAATTTTTTTTTATTTTAAAAGCTTTTATTTAACTTGCAATGTATATATGTATGTTCGACAAATCTTGCAACTGAATTTAAAAGCAGTTATCCTCAACCGATTGAAATTAAATTTGGCATACACATTTAATTTGGATGCCAATGCATGGTTAGCTAGGTGACGTAATTCTAAATCCAATATGGCAGACAGCACAAGATTGTGGACTTCAAGACACAAGATTGTGGACTAGTAATTTTTGAAGCAAGACCATGATAAAGGTATCAAATGAAAGGGCTTGCTAAGAAGAATACAAATAAAAGCTTGTTTTTAAAAGTGTGTTTTAAATAAAATTATTTTATATGTATGTGAAGGTGGATCCTTTTCGGGTAAAAAAAATAATTATAACACTTTAATGTTTTTTTCCAACGTTTCGACCCTTTACTTGTCATTTTCAAGCCTAGATATTTTCATTTGACTTCATAAAATTATTTTACTTGGGATTATTGTGAGTATATTTTAAGGATTATAAATCAGTTAGTTTTCCAATTAGCTGATGGGTTTGTCAGAGTCAGTAAATTGTGTGTTAATAATTGGTGAATATCGTGTTTTTTGTATTTTAAATAAAAACATTTCATACATGTACAATGGCAGATGGAATTGAGCCAAATATAAGATGCTACAAATTCAAAATTATTTAAAGTTTATTAAATTATAATTAATTTTTTGTTTTATTGTTTTCATTATAAACAAACATACAGATGTATTTACAATGTACATATTGTAAAATAATTTGATATTGGAAATAATTGAATCGTAGAATAGTTTTAGTGTATCTAATATGATGAGTTGGACAATACCTCAGACCAAGAAAGGGGTAGAGGGAACAATATTATAGAATCTGGGTTTCAAAAGTGGTTCATTATGCTACACCCATGTACAAACACTTCCAAGCGGCAGTTTGGTAAACAATATCGATATCTCGATAAAAACTCGAAATTTATGATATCAGCTGATAAGGATTTCATAAATATGTACATTAATGTTTGTTGTTAACCTTATTAATTATCTAAAGGCAGTAACGTCATAAATGTGTAACAGTTCCTAAATAGCCAATAGCAATCTTTGAGAGGTGTATCAAATAAATGCTACTGATAAGGATTTGTTGACAACCGTCAGTGGAGACAGAAAGACATGGAATAGACCAATAATACAGGGAACACGTGATCACTTTAGTTCGGATTGAGTTCGCTTGAAAGCGTTAGTATATAGGAGGAGCATAATGAACCACTTTTCAAATCACATTGCTCCCTCTACACCTTCCTCTGAGGACAATACATACATATCTACATGTGTAAATCCATCAAATTTGACATCAAAAATATTGGGGAGTTTTTTTGAATGTATCGTTTAACACAAAAAAATATTTCGGTCCCCTCAGTTTTGTGTTTAACTGTTTTCACTGTATAATATAATTTTGTTCTTTGTTACCAAGAAAATTTGGTGTAACCAGCTATTTTTTTTTACCCAGCCATGAGTTCTGTCCTAAGGTGGCCAATTAAGAGGGCTCCTTCTGTATATTGTATATTATTTTTTTGAACAATTGTTTAAAAGTGTTTTTTTGTGTTTTTTTTTTAGATATTAGTATTCTCTCATAATATAAAATCTTATATACTTATATACTTTTTTTTTTATTTTATACCTTAGTCATTGTAAATTTAAATAAACTATCATCTATTTACAAAATGTTATATATCAGTCAGATTAGTTTCACAATACTTTAATAAAATAAATTTACATATATATTTTATTATACAAGGCACAAAAAAGAAGCAATTTAATTAGGTATAATACTTAAGTTATTAAATCTTAAAACTACTTCAATATCATTACATAAATACTTATTTTTTACTCTATACTTATACATACGAATAAATTAACATAAAAAATATTATGAAATACACATTTTAATGAATATTTGGTCAGTAACAGACAAATGTTGAATTTCAAGGAATAAAAGCAAGTTTGTAATTATTAGTAAAATTATTACTGAAACCTTTAAGAATAAATCAATTTTATGTAGTTTTTGTAAAAATCTGATATTTTTAAAATTTCCACCTTATCCTTGACTCTGTATTTTCAATAAGTGATTCCAAAATATCATGTTCTAAAATAACAAAATTATTTTTTTACATTTTCTTAAATTATTAAAATAAAATACATTTCAATTTTATTTTAAAATGTATTAATTTTGAATATAATTAGGCTTTGAAATTTTTCGGTCAGAACTAGTATTTTTTTTTTTTTCTTTGGGTATTTTAGTCCCGTTCGACTGCTCATTTGGTCATTACAGGAATACTCATAGAACTAGTATTATTAATGTTAGTGTATCACTTCAACTCTGCTCTCAAAGAGAAGATTAAGTTGGTACAACAGAATTTTGCTATATTTAATAACTGTTAATTTCTTTAGGATGTGAATTAATTTTTAATCTGGCAGATGTTTACTTCATTCATTTAAAATTTTTATATTATTTAAAATTTGTGATGTTAATTTCTTCCATACCTCTATCTTACTTTACTCGTTATTATCAAATTATATTAAAATAGCAGATTAACGACGTAATTTTCCAAAACTAATAATAATTTATGTTTTACATTTTTTATGTAAAATTTAGTAAAATGAACATTAGACTTACTTAATTTTACCGATGAAAATGGTGTTTTGATTTTATTATTACTGTAAATAATTCTATTAGATATAAATATATTTTTATTATAATAAATTAAAACAAAAAAAAATAAAATAAATTAAAATACAATAAATACCCTAAGTAGGAAACAATCTACTACACATGTCTTAAGAATCAAATGCAAAGTGTTAATGTTATGTATACATAATTATTATTTTTTATTTTTAATTTTGTGAAATTAATTATGAAATATTATATTAGCTCCTAAGTACATTATAAATGGTAATTTAAAAAGCTTAATATCATCTTAGCAATTTGTTCAGGTAATACCTCTGATTCTTAAACATGTTTAAAGCATTATTGGCTACGTCTATCAAAACTAATAGTATTGTTAATAACATTCAATATCTATATACTGGTATAACTGACAAGAAAAACCATTCTAAAGTATAGTTAATTATCACCTGGATAAGTTTACTCGAAAATAATTCATCTTCATCTCCATTCCTCGATAACCAATAGTTTAGGAATTTAAATGTATTGTTACACGATTTAGCTTTTTCTCAGTAATATGCAGTGTTTTTTAAGGGCATGAAGCCTTTGCCACATTTGTTAAATCTATTTAACCCAAACAAGCAAGGAGGATATAAAACGAGTAACTAAAACATCTGTGTTACCCGGAAGACTAGGTTTATACCTCTTTCATCCATTGCATTGATGGGTATTATCTTTTTAAAAAAGGCACTTTGTTCACTGTTTAAGGTAACCTTTTTGTCTTCGACCCGTAACTTCTAACAGAAATTCTTCTGGGAGGCCGTTTCGGCTACGTCTCCTCGTTACTCATTCTTCTGTATTTTCCTCTCTTATTCTTGCCCTGATTCCTTTTACTTTTTCTAGGTTTCGGAAGGACTTCACACGAGCATCCGCTTCTGATTCTTATGTAATCTAGAGTCCAATCGGTTCCATTTGGTAAAATTCCCGAATGATTTTTGTGGTGGTGTCTGATCTCTAAACCCTGTGGTTTTTTAACGATGGCGTAGGAATAAGAGTACTTCTGAATGCATCGAGATTGATTGTGCAACCTGCGATCCATGAACCGACACGGTTTCTCTTCTACTCCTGCTCTACACGATACCTCGTAAAACCTGTAACATTGATTAAGCATAATAAATTAATTTAATAAAATTACAAATGATCAAAAAGTCTTGGACATTAATCCTTTAATGAAACAGTCTACGATGCTTATTTTAAGGCATAATCTTAAGGCCCCATATAACATGTATGGGGCTGTTTGATGTTTGCGTAAACATGATGTTTGCGTGTTTGCCCTAAATTTTTGATCATGTATGGGGCCTTTATATCGGAGCTTGTCATATGACAGGTGACTGTCTTTAGAATAGACATATTCAGCAACTAGTTCTGAAGAGATAAAAAAAAATATAGCTCATCTACAGCTATGACAAACATTTGGATTGATGATAGTTCCCTATACAGAATTTAGGGACTATACTAGTTTCTGAAGCAAGTGATGTATGCATAGTTTCTAGAGTTTGTTGGATCTACTTTTTTGGAAAATTTGCTAAATAATTTGAAGATGTTTCACTTCATAACTTTTTTTTTTCTTTCTCTAATGCAAAAGTGAGTTTATTAATTGAGAGAATTAATGAATTTTTAAAAAACAAAGTGTAAAAATCTGAAAATTACTGTTAAATAAATTAATTTAAGTGGAATAATATTTTTTGTATTTTTTACAGGTCAGAAAGTATGCAGAGACTGCTCAAGTAATAAAACTACAGCAGTTATGTGACAATACTTCAAAAATATCATGGTAATTATTAAACAAAAATATTCTCTCGCCACTCACCAGGTTGGTGATTTCTTTATTAATAAGTAAATAATTTTTTTTTTTTCAATTACCAATTTTTTACTTTTTTAAAATACGTAATATACAGTATGTCCCAGGATTGACTTTACGACCAAAAAATTTCATTTTTCGACAAAAATTCATTGTCGATCATCCCTCCTGCATGTTTTGAAATGAAGATTTATCGCATTCAAAATGTTGTTCCATGTGACCTGTCCCAAAAATGTCTATCTCCTACACTCTGTTAAAATGAATTTTAAATCTGAAGGTGGAAAAAATCTTTAAAATAGTTATGACTATTGTTTAAAAATTTATATTTTTTAGTGCATTTAAAAAAAAAAATCTAACCATACTGATCAATTTCCTGGGATAAATCTAATTTCTGAGATATATATTTTTTGAAATATCTTATTTACCTACAAATAAAAAATGGAATTTAAACAACCATCTACTGATCATTTTTCTGAACACTTTTTAAATTTGTTTAATAATAAATTGAATTAATTAGATGTTATTGGAAAAAAATCAGTCTCACTGTCTATAAAGGTTTGAGTTAAAATTCATGAAGTGTAGGAAATAAAACAAGAATATTTTTTAATTTATTATTTAAAAATATAAAAGAAGGCTTTATCTAATTTCTCTAAGACAACAAATATTCTGTACTATTAATTTATTTATATTATTTAATTTAATTTTATTTAATTTTGAAAGTTGAAAAAGTTAAAAAAATTCAAATTGGCAATTAGTTATTTCAGTTGATCCTTTGTTTTATTTATTTTTTTATTTTTATTTGTTTGCAGTAAATCATAGTCATAAGGCAGAATTAAGTAATTACTAGATAGAAAGATTAGCCGGTACGCATATAATAAGATTATGTTACCTTTGTACGTGGTCTTTCTCTCGATAAAGATGGACAAAATCATCTTCCCTGTTTTTGCCTCCAACTGGTTCAGTGACTTCTATTACGGACGGACAGCAGTCCACCGGGGAACCATCCTCTCCTCCTTCCATTCTGAGAAGAAGTTGTGACTGTCTGTATGACAGCCACCGGCCACTTGCTATCTCACTTGAGAGTAAATCCTCACCTTCAATTGATCTGCACAATTTAAACAATATTTGAGTTAATATCAAATTATAATTATTATTAACACTGGGAGACAGACAGAGAAAAATAGACTCCAGCACCGGGACTTGAACCACGGGCCTTTACATTTCCAGTTTAGCGCTCTACCAACTGAGCTTCGCAGGAGAATGATTTTCTCTGCCGTAACCGATAACTAGTCCCGAATCCAAGATTTTGCCAGTGGTTCAGGTCCTGGCGCTGAAGTCTATTTTTTTCTGTCTGTCTCCCAATGTTAATAATAATTATAATTTGATTTAAATTAAAATTTTCCGTAGTATGAATACTACCAAAAACTTAAAAATTGAATTTACAATATTTGAGTTAATTGTTATTACATGAAGCAGGTTTCAAAATTTGATGCACTATATCAGAAAATAACCAGCTAAAGCACATCCTACTTACATACTTTGTTAGATAGTCAGGTTTAGCTTTTTTAATTGAGTTTAAACTTTGTTTTTTTAACCTTTCTACTATCTCATGTATGTATGTAGTATATATAAAAATAAAGTAGTATTGTGATGGCAAAAAAATCTATTTTTAAGATTATGCCGGATTTACAATTTTTCTAAGCACTCAACAATTTTTTGCGGATAAGTGTTAGAGATTAATTTTAGCTCTAAAATTAGGGGTGCTGTCCCTGAAACTTCCAAAATCATTTAAAAAATGATTTCTTAAAAAAAAACTTATGATTAAAAAATTCTCAAATGTAGTTCATTCAATTATGAATTTTACCATGTATGTTGTTTATCTCGGAAAAATTTAGTTTTCAAGATATTTATTTAAAATAAATCCGATTTATCTGAAAATCAAAAACTTAATGTAAAATATATTTTAAACATTATTTAAATAAATTGGATATTATGGGATTTAAATTCACTTTTAAAATTTAAAAAAAAGAAGAAAAAAATAAAAAAATATGTAGACAGAATTCAGAACAACCCTTTAAGTTCTTGTACCTTAGAAATGAGTACAAGTAATTTAGGGTTAAGCTGACCCTAAAAAGCTTGTCTTTGAGAGTTGGTGACTTCCTCCTGGGTTTTAAATTAAATCCTGGGTTAAGACGCTGCAAATTAACAGTTATCTTAAGTAAATCATTTTAATTTAATATATTATGATGAATATTTTAATGTGCAGTATTACCCGTCCCAAGAAGTAGATTCGGAGCTATTAGCCGAGCGGCTACTTGATTGCCAGCCGACTGTGAGCTTAGCCAGCGACACCACCTGAAACATAAACCGTAAATATAATTTCCATTTTCTTTATTTATAGATTTTATCCCATCCCTATCTCTTTTATGAAGTGTCATATATAGGTTTTTAAAAACATTTATATGCATTTTTTAAAGAAAACCTTAGAATATTTTAAAAGACGCCAATAACGAGGTTCTAAACCCAGAAATCGACGACGTAGGGGACTCCATTGAAAAAATCCGGCATTTTCCTGTTTAATGCAGGAATCAGTCACTTTACACATCCCCTTGATATAATTATCAATATGAAACACATTTTACCCTCACCATTCTAACTATTGCCAGGTATATTGATTTAGTTTTAGGGGAGAGTTTTTGGTTTTATTTTTTTTCAATTTTTGTCTTTGAATGGCCATAGATTCTATAATAGTTGGCTGATTTTATTTCTGATTGCGGCGATTGAATCTCACACGAATGCTTTTTAAATTGAGTATATTTTCTTTCATTTGTTCTTCCTACTTGCTGAGAACATGAGAGTAAACTTTTTCCCGTGCGCCGTGTCACGTGACCACTTTTTTAGGTTTTTAATATTGTGTCGTACATAATTTTAAAGGCCTTGATACGTACATTAAAGCTATTTTATTGGTTGATTTTTTAAAAATGTTGTACATGTACTTTTGTACCGATTTATAATTTTTTGTAGGATAAAAGGTTAGTACTTTTTTGATACTAGGTTTTTTATTTATATGTATTTATTAGTTAAATGAATGCCCTTTTGTATTGTTTGTTTTTTAAAAATATAATTTTGGTACCTTAGAGAACAGGGGTACAAATGGTAAAGTTAATCTCTTATAATATGATGTATATCGTTGAAAAGCTCTTGCATAGTAGATTAATTTTTGTTATACTCTAGTTAGTGTTATTTTTAGTTTTGAGGGGGGTAGAATAAAAAAAAAAACCTGTTTATACAGCGGTTTCTACGATTTGGTTGCAGTTTTATATTTGTTTATTAAATAAATTATAGGTGCGCTAACTTTTGGTGCTTGTTGGAGGCTTTGTTTCTCCAACAAATGTTTAAATTTTTCCAACTTTATTAAATATTTACTGGAACAGTGCCACGCCGTTCCAACTTTTTGATTATTTTTATCAAGGTATTTTTCTTAATTTGGTCTTTTCTTTGCGAGGAAGCTATGTGCCACATTAATTGGCAGAGTATTTTATATATTTTATAAATTTCACACCTCTACCTATATTGTTTTATAAAGACCCATTTACACTTTGATTTGTGCAAGGGTTTAGTAAATTTTCTGCATGTGTTTAGTGAAAATTTCTTAAAAAGTACTCACACACACACATGGTGTCAAAATGGTTTTAGTGTTTTTAATAAACACTTGCACTAATCAAAGTGTATATGGGACTTAAGATATATGAACCTTAAGTATTGTTATTTTGTCACTGATTTATCATAATTCTAAGATACTTCTAGCTTTCCTAGAAAATTGAAATTTTGTATATAGGTAGAGTTTAAAGGAAAAGTTAAAAAATCTGTTTCTTTGCCTATTTATAATTAATAAAAAAAAAAACTTGCACTACTAGCGCTACCTAGTAGAGAACTTTAAAACTAATGAATTGTTTTACTCTCATTTGTAGAATTTTACTTTGGAATAAGTGAGGTTGACACTGATTTGACGGTATTGTTCGAGATAATTATTTAGTTCGATTTGAACACCCACTGTGTTCCATAACTTGTCTTTGTGTTTCAAACCCTTTCTTCTAAACAATTCTTATTATTCCTACTACTCTTTATTTACTAATATTTCTTTCATTTTCTTTATATTATATACTTACAAAAAGAACTGAAATCCCAAAAAAACACTTAAGTACTTATCCATGTGTCGTGTAAAAAGTTGTGGGATCATAGGTGTAGCCAATGATGTTTAAATTTACATGTTAAAATTTAGAAGCATTTACTGACTTGACAAATGCACAGCACCAAGAGGCTAAAATTAGATGCAGTGTGTTATACAATTTTGTATCCTCGTGCTGCAACTCTAAAATTATAAATTAAAATTTATTATTTGATTTTTTGTAGTTTAATATGTTTGTGCTGCATATTTGCCAAGTCAAAAAATGTTTTTAAATTTAAACATGTAGATTAATATGGAAAAGAAAATGTTTGTGTTTATGAGGGACAAAGAATGACAGTCACTTCATTTACTTGTATTGGATAAATCAGACCCAGTAGAACTTACTTGGACGAGGGAAACTTGGCTACACCTAAGATCTCACAACTTTTTATGCAAGACATGGCTTTTTTTTCTTTTTTCATAAGTGTTTTTGTTGGGATAAATAAATACAAATTGTATTACATTTATTTTATAATCATACAACTAAAAGACAAAAAATAAAAAAATAAAAAAAATAAATTACACAATTTGTTATTTAAATAATGAATTAAGCTACTTCTATTTTTTATTTTGTTGAAAAAACCTATTTAAAAATGTAATTTATTTGAAAGCTATACTTAATAATATTTTTATGAAAATCAAATTAACTTATAAATTATTGAAAGTCTAAAATATTTCTGACAGAAGTTACTTTGTATTAAAAAATACAAGTAACTTAACTTACATTAGTAAGTATTGCGACCACTCTGCAATGCATTATTGAATCCAATTCCAACTTACAATGTCAGTTTACTTTCAACTATACCTGCTCATTTAAATATATATTATGTATTTAAAAAATAAAATGTTGGAAATATATTTTTTTGATCACTTAATATTTGTTGGTTGTAGAAATGGAACCATGCCAGGATTAGGATAAAGGAAAAAAAGATGTCTCTTTTTACCTCATATTTGAAAATTCATGTAGAATGATTCCTTTCGATACTTGTACAAATGTTGTTATTCATTCACTCATTCAAAGATTTGTCATTTTTTTAAAAAAAAAGAATAGAACATTTATTAGAAAAGGGATATTGATATAGTACCACTGTAGTGTAGTACCACTGTAGTAACAAAGTAAATCATAATAGTACATCCTTGAGAGTGTTAAAAGATAGAAGTAAATCATATCCTGATAAAGATCTCACTTTCATTGTTAAGTAAACAACATTGTTAATACAATAGTGATATATTAAAATATTGCTCTTTGATTTATGTACGGATAAATAATAATTTATGAATGATGTATTAACAATGTGTGATTGTTCTAGAGTGTATATTTTCCTGTAGAAGTTTAGAGGTACAAATGTTTCTTGTCTCTATCGCTGTATTATGATTTCTGAACTTTTTCTTTATTGTCGTTTAACTTTGTAAGTTGGTGATGTTGAATTATTATTGTATGCCAGAGTTTCCTAAATTGAAAATCTGTATTAAATGTTACTTAAAATCGAATTAACTACTCAACAATAAAACTGTTAAAGAATAAGTATGTTTAAAAAACTAGAAAATGAGGGTTAAAAGTTATTTTTTTCTAAAAAAAAAAAAAAAAAAAAAAAAATGGATTTGAATCGAATTAGGAAATATTTTCATAGATTCTATTGACTTTGAAGAAGTTCACCAATTTTTAACTAACATTTTTTTTTTTTTTTTGAGTTTAGATGTGTTAAGGATTTGGTGTAGTATCTTTTCTTACTGTAAAGAGTAAGGTAGGTTATGGAAGTAAATAGAGTAGAGGTCTGGTTACCCAGCTTTAATTCTCAAGAAGGGCAAAAATATTGTTTAAAAGATAGGTAGAGCCAACTCCAGTATTCTAGAGGTGTAAGACGACTAGCGCTGCTCTAGAATTTGGCGGTAACAATTGTAAACTACTTATGATCTTTTGACATTCCTCGAATTCTAAAATATAAACAAATACTGTTTGTCAGACATTTGTATTATTTTGTAAATAAACAAAACCAGCCTCGGTGGCCGTATGAGATGTGCGATGGCTCCAAATGCGAAAGTTACCGGGTTCGAATCTAGTAAACTGACAAATTAATTTATTAATTAATTTCTTTGAATTAAGATGCTCAAAATCTTTTGAATGGGGGTAAAAGATTTAGTTACAATATTAACCGCCAAATTCTCGTGCAGCGCTAGTAGTCTAACTCAGGTAGATAAAGAGGGGAGTTGAAATCTTTCCTTTTAAGCATTCTATAATCGCTGGTAAAAATTCTGACTGGATTCTGAACATTTGGTTAAAAAAATATTTTTACCAAATGATTTATTAATATTTAAATGATTGAATATTACCTAAACAACTTTCTTTTTTTTCTCTTACTTACCTATTAAATGTTGGTCTGGCACTTTAAACATTTATCATTGCGATCATTATCTTTAGAGTTTAGAATATGTCATATTCACTGGGAATCAAATTCAGGTATTATTTTGAAGTGTACCTAAAAGCTTCTATCCCCAAAACAGGTCTAAATAAAAAATACGGTCTAATTGCCAAGGTTCGAACAGTCCATCCTACCCATCCACCTATACAAGTACGAATATCCCCAAAACTAAACCGTTTACTTTATGCCTTTTTTTTTTTTTACAAATTATGGGTACAAATGATTATGCACATCACTTCAAATATGTTAAGTTAATAGAGAATTGTCTAAATCTTGATCTTTAAACAATTTTTTCTCGATCCTTTCTTGAAAAAACTAAATCCCAGAAATGTTAATAGTCTTCTATATTACAGACTTTGCGAGATACACCAAGGGATGTGCCACGCAACACATAGGAACTGTTCCAACATCAGACATTACGTCATAAAGATGTTGGCTCGGCATAACGCCATGTCCTGCATCGTTTCGTCAAGCCAACATCTTTATGACGTAATGGCTGATGATGGAACAGTTCCTATGTGTCACACTTGCGTGGCACATTCCTTGGTGTCTCTCACAAAGTCTGTAGCCTATTGCAGTGTGCAAACACGGTATTACATTGCTAATCTTCTATATTAATTCATAATATAAGCTCTAGGTGTCAGTGTGCTATTTGCTGTTTAATAATAATTGCTTCCATAAAGTTGTAAAAATTATTAATGTTCTTGCTACCTAAACAGAGGAAGAGGGGAGGGATTTACAGAAAAAATAATAGGGTAACAACATCAAGTTAAAATTTACTGCATAACCAACAACACATATTTTTAGAAATGAAGAAATATATAGTAAATATGGGTTAAAAACTTAAATAAAAAGCCTTAACAGACAGATGGATTACATATTGCATAATATATTTTTAGAAGTATATAATAATCTTAGACGTCAGTATAAAAGAAATAATATCCTTATTATATCCTCAACACATGGGCTAATATTAGGTTCTTTGTCGCTTTTGTGTTATAAAAATGTGGCCAAACGTACAGGAGATTAATCAGCCTTAAGCTGTTCTGAGAAAAACGCTTAATACACCAAAAACCTAGTTTTTTTTTTATATATAATACTTTAGAGAATTATTATCTCTAAGTATCAAGACAATCCCTAACATTTTTCACACTTTTTATTATTTTATTTTCTCTTGATATATTTACAAGATTTTAGTCTACTTGTCATGGCAAAGAGGAGCTTATTGTCAATGTCTGTTAAAAATAAGATCTATTTTAATCCGGGGTCAATTATTATAATCTATTTAAAAAAAAATGTTTTCTGTGAAATGAAAACTAAGATGTAATAGGTAATGATAAAATAAAAAATAAATGACAAAATAAGTACTATTAAAATTCATTAAATACTAACAGTAATAGTGCTTGTACTTTTTTTTAAAGATTATTATTATTATTATTATTAATCTTATTGTGACTCTTGAGCGACTCAAGAAGTTTTATTCAAGGACTCCTCAAGTCTGGGCAATTCCTTGCAAGTATTGAATTCAGTGGCGTATCCAGGGGGAGGGGGGCACAGGGGGCTCGCCCCCCCCAGACCCAATAGAGTAAAAAAAAA
>KZ651187.1:82286-106929 GCA_001010745.2 Gerris buenoi | reverse complement strand
ACATAATGATCCCTTATTAATTTTTATTCGTCTGCGCTGCGCACCTTAAATATTGCTAAATTTATACTTTTATTCGTGTGAAGAAAAAAAAAAAAGTTAAGAAAAAAAGACAGATTTTAAAAAAGGGGGAAAAATTAAATAAAATATACAATAATTGGTCTTAAAAGCAATACATGCAATTCATCATTAAAGTACGTTATGAGACGCGAGAAAGCTACAAGCCATTGCAATCGGCAGACCAAATCTCCGTCACGAAATCTACCGATAATGGCGATAACTTGTGTAAAAGTTGACCGATTTAGTTGAAATTTGGTACACATGTTCATTTTACCAATGCCCAAGACAAGTTCGCAATGTTATTCAAAATGACAAAAGTTTGCTTAAATCTCCTTTGGATGATCATAGAAGATTAAGTTGTAAAACAGTAGATAGTATGTAATTAACCAAATAAATAAGGAATAGAAGATGGAAAATATTGGAAACGATCAAGTGAAGTAGATAAACAACCTCATAGTGCAGAAATGCAGAAATAATTCAATATTAATATTTTCATGGAGATATTTATGAATGCATAAAAGGAGCAGTAAAGTAGCCGAGATTGTCCAAAGCGGAAGGACCGGTTTCTCATGACACGATGTCCAACATCAAATTCTATTCGTTTGCCACTCTTTCGACTGGATTTTTTTTATGTTACTATTTAAATAAGATAAAAACAAAAAAAAAATATATATATATTTAAAAGTTTACTAACAAAAGAAGTCCGAGCAACCTTCCGTGTATTTTACTGAAGTATTTTCCATATTTAATTAATATTTTGTTTAAGTCCCACATGTCACATCATATTTATGTTAAAATTTAAGTTACAGTACCTTTAACATTTTGTCATTTAAACTATAATTAATGTCTATTAAGAAAAAAAAAATTCAAAGAATCGAACATTGTTATTCCACCGTGTTAATGCTAATTTTTTAAATTTCGTTTTAAAAATCGTTTAACAATTATTATCAATATCGGATTAAAATTTTAAAATCAATTTTAAAGTTAAGTTTATTCTTTTTTCCGTGTATAATTGTCATTTTAAAGTACCTTTAACATTTTGTCATTTAAACTATAATTAATGTCTATTAAGAAAAAAAAAATTCAAAGAATCGAACATTGTTATTCCACCGTGTTAATGCTAATTTTTTAAATTTCGTTTTAAAAATCGTTTAACAATTATTATCAATATCGGATTAAAATTTTAAAATCAATTTTAAAGTTAAGTTTATTCTTTTTTCCGTGTATAATTGTCATTTTAAAAATGATAAATGAGATTTAAATGTGCTAAATTGATATTATTTGTTTTTATTCAAATGACAAAAAAATTGTTTTTTCAGTATGTTTTATCGATTATTATTTTTAATATTAATATGATGTTTTGTAGGAAGTTTATTAAATATATGAGTATATGAGACAATTAAACAGAATATAACAAATTGTTTTATAATTATTATTTATATCATTAATAAATTTTTGCTTGTTATATGTATATATTATTATTTTTTTTAATAGCATACTCTAGAAGTAAATATATATTTAAAATGTACTTATACTTAGAAAATGTTTCCTGCTCATATCTGACTACTATGCAAGCCAAATTTCATCGAAGTCGGACCATTAGTTTAGGCTACATGCGTCTGCATAGAGTAAATAGGACAGACAACAAACTATGAACAGAAAATTTAGATTAAAAAAAAATAATAATAAAACCTTAATAAAAGTTTGAATATCTCTGGTACTTCGAATGTATACAAATCTAAACTAAATATATTTTAATACACTTTGAAGTAGTTTTTTTTTCTTACAAAAAAGGATAATTTGTTATACATTGTTAGATTGTATGTTCCTTGTCACTACAACACTAGTTAGATGACAAAGGTTCATTTCTTTATCAGTTTTAGTTACGTTCATAAGACTACTTTAACAAACTTTACTAATCCTTTTTGAAACAAAATATTTCTGTTACCTAACTAATCTTAGATTAGTTTAGGAGCTAATTTTAACTAATGGATGTGTTGAAAATAAAAGAAATCGTGGGAAAAAGAAAGATCTTCTCAACTTTTGATTTTAGTCCTATAATAATTCTAAAACAATAGTAATTGTAATATAAAGTCTAAATAAGATTCATAATATGATTATCAAATACAAACAGATATTATAAAATAGAAAAGAACATTGTGTCTTTTTGTTTCTTCTTTCAATACATTATGTAAAACGTTAATTATAGTCATGTAATGACCTAGGCTGTTGAACGGGACTAAAACAAACAAACAAACAAACAAACAAACAAAAAAAAAAAAAATAAATAATAATACAAAAAAAGTAATAATACCTAATAATTGTGTAAAATGGGATTAGAACTAAAGATAAATTATTTTTATATCTGAGCATTTAAAATTGTTTGTAATTCTTAATGTTATCTACTAATGGGGATTCTTAAGAATTTTGGCCTTAAAGAACGAGGAGCTGTGGAAAAGATATGAAGAGAACAGCAGTAGTAGAAACAATAAAGAAAATTATAAATGGATCGGACAAAACCTAAAAAGAGAATATCAGTCGGCAGGCTCAAGGGTGGAGTCCGCATGGAAAAATAAACGTAAGTAAAAACGTCGTATTAATTAAGGTATTTAAGAAGGACACACTTTCCATGGCGTTTATTGAAATTTCAGCCCACCTAGCTTTAAATATTGTACTATAAATGAAAACCTAACGACCTCCTGTTAAATCCTAACTTCCTGGCACGATGTTTAAAAGCGTCACATTTTTCATGACATTTTTTTCCCAAAATCCCCTTTCTTTGTTTCGGCCCAACATCCTTGCGAAAAGTCATGTTTCCAGGGGGATATGCAAGGAAAATTTCGTATGTTTGCATTTTGAGTAAAACTGCTACACACTGATATAGTAATTAAATCAGATCTAGATCACTGAACATTAAAACAAATTACTTAGCACTAAACTTCACATAATTATGCTGTCGTGAAAGACAAAGAAAGGATTGGATTGAACCTGGTTTATATTTGCTTCAAGAATTTTATGTATTTGCTGGTTATCTTTGCTTTTTGTGGTATAGACATCCATTTCTCTGTTGTTATATTGGTAATATTATATATTATACACTTTTCAACGTTTGGAAACAAGGTAAAGGTCAAGATATTTTAGAAAAAAAGGTTAAGTGTGGAAGGAAAATAATCAGGTTATCTAAAATAGAAAAACTGGTGTTTTGAAGTTTTGGATTCAAAGAGAGGATTTTTTTTATAATTCCCTGATAACTGTTATTTTACTGAAAAAAGAAACAACTAAAATGTTTTCCCAAGAAAATGGAAGCTGATATCTATTGACTAAAGATAGTCCCGTGAAATATTGCTGGTTAGATAAGTATATTAAAGTAAAAATGAAAACTCAAAACCCGTGTGAAACTTTAGAGAAATATCAAAAAAGTTGTTATAAAATTAACTGGTTAAGAAATAGGCTTTTATATATAAGGATTAACAAAAAATGGAAGTGTTAACAATATTATTAAGAAAAGATAAAAAAATTTGTTGAAATATTTAGAGATAAACAAGTATACTCTTCGAATCTTCTAAAAAGAATGAAGGTTTCCACAGGCTTAAGCTCTTCTAAAAACGAAAGTCTAAACACACAATAATCTTGGTTCGATTTGTAAGTCGGTGAAACATCTTTTGGTGCAGCTGATCTTTTTTATCCTACAACTACATAATCCTGATCCTGATTAAAGCGGCACAAAAAAAGATCAATTTCAAGTTGTCTATTTATAATCTCTTTATTTCTACCTCAGTAGGATTTACCCTAGCTAATAATTTGTTAAAATTTGTGTTTACAACGCTACATCTTATTAAAAGTTTGATGGAAACAATTATTTTTCAAAGCGTGTAGGATTACACTGTAATAGAAAAAGGTTTAGTGGATATTGTGTGCCTACCATGTTTTGAATTTCGATTGGTATCAGGTCAGATTAAAAGTTGTTTGATTATGGTGCAATATAATCTTTGTCTGTATTAAGAATAGGTCCTTCGACGGCTCAGGGAAAGGAAGTGGTAGAGGGAGCAATGCGATTTGAAAAGTGGTTCATTATGCTCCCCCCCCCATATACTAACACTTTCAAGCGAGTTCAATCCGAAATAATGTGATCACGTTGTCACTGGTCCTTGTCTTATTGGTCTATTCCTTGTCTTTCTGTCTCCACAGACGGTTGTCAACAAATCCTTATCAGTTGTATTTATTTAATACTCCTCTCAAAGATTGCTATTGGTTATCTAGGAACTTTTACACGTTTATTAACGACGTTACTACCTTTAGATAATTAATAAGGTTAACAACAAACATTAATGTACATTTTTATGAAATTCCTTATCAGCTGATATCAGATAAATTTCGAGTTTTTATCGAGATATCGATATTGTTTACCAAACTGCCGCTGGAAATGTTAGTATATGGGAAGAGCATAATTAACCACTTTTTGAGACCCAGATTCTATGTATTGTTCCCTCTACCCCTTTCTTGCCTCTTGCTCTGAGTTCGACGGGTTCTTGATTGAAACCAGTAGAAGGTCATTGTCGAAAAGCTTCGACTATGTATCTTCAAGGATGTAGTGCCAGTGAGAAAGTAAATTCGTAGTGCAGAGGAATGAAATGCTTGTGGCATAATTCCACTGATGCAATAGTTCTTACTATGGATTTACAGGATTACTCCTGTATAACAAAAGAATGCCAAATACGAGAGAGACAGTAAAATTAACTAGTACTGTTACAGTTATGTACCCTCAAGTCTGTTAATGTCTTGTTATTGTCAGCTAATTTTATCTAGATATAGATCTTTGGTACTGCAAACTACATTTAAAAATGTTAAAATTAGTTCAGAAAAATGTTTATTGGAGAGAGTAACTCTGAAAGGAGTTATTTCGAAAATTAGGATTAGGAGAGAAAGTTTTTATCTGAGACAACAAATCGTTTAAGTTATTTGGATAAAATACAGTTTTACTTTGTTAAATACAATAACTGAAGAGGATAGATTGATGTTATTCTAGTAAAAATTTAATTTAATCCGTAAAATTTATCTTTAAACTAAAAAGAATTTCTTGGTGGTTAAAGTATTCCAGAAAACAGTTGGTGTTTATAGCCTCTTTTACTACTTTAAGTGGTAAAATTTCTATGCAACAAAAAAATGGGATGTATTTCCATGTATTAAATATATTTTAGAATATATATTAAATACTAGCTGGGTACCCATTCTTCGCTACGCATTTTTATTTTAATTTGATAAGTTTATGAAGTACCATAAGGAAAATTTTAAATTATTTTACGGTGCGAAAATACCTAGATTCTTTCCCTTTCTCTTATTTCTATACCTCTCCTCTTTGATAATAATAATTTGCAAATATACGAATGACAAAACTATACATAACAACATATAGTGTGCTCTCAAAGAGCTTTTCAACGATATGCATCATGAAGTGTATTCATTACTTTGACCCCGTATTAATTACATGTACCCCGTACCGCTGTATACCAAAATATTATTTTCGAAAATTAGAAATGAATTTTCCCCTTGCTTTTAAGGTCAAGTGTGCAAATTTTCATTGAGATTGGACTAAAAATGTGGATTTGTATAAAGAACATACACACATACGTTGACTTTAGTACATATTGATAATCCGTAAAAACTCTTTTTACTCTGTCACTCAGATATCTTGATAAGTAAGAATTTAGGTCTTGTCGTCCACTTTCGCGGCTTAGTAAGAAAAATACAAGATAATTTGCATTATCACAATCAGGAAATAAAATTAAAGATTTTATAACAAACCCGTAGAAAATCGGGTGTTTCCTTTTTAATTGTGATAGTAATCTGCATTTATTTTACCCACCTTCCATTTAAAGTGCTGCTTTAAAAGAAATTCTAAAGAACTCTTTTAATATTTCTAAATTTTACAAAGTAATGAATCATNTTTTTTTTTTTTTTTTCTTTTTTTCTCTCTCAGCTTCTCGTAAACGGTCAATCTATATGCGAAATATTATTATGGCTAGCAAATAAAGCAATGTAGATTATGTTTAGTATACATATTCTGTACATTCAATTACTTAACATGATTCTGCGAGGATTGCTACCTCTCAAAACTATTTCATATAGTTTTCTGAAAACTAACTTATTTGAAGCTTATTCTGGAGACAAATAAAGTTTTTGAGGATTTTTCATAAATACATTGCAGATGGAAATTTAGAGGGGGGGGGGGGGTTATTAAATTATGAAGAAACTACCATCAGCGTCTTTATTTGCTTACAAGTGGACAGTAATTGGTAATTGGCTCAGTTTGTAAACCTTGTTTCATTCTGTCTTGAAATAAATCAGGACAAAAATTTACTACTTGCGCTTTAACTTGCGGTTAAACTATTAATCATGAGCAATTTAATCACAAATTGTCACATGACACTAGATGTCGCAAAGTTAATTTTTAGTAATCTCTTTAACTTAAATAGGTGTCGTCGATAAGAGAAAAAATAGAGCCTAAAAGTCATACCTTAAATTTCGGCAGGATAGTGACAACATAAACTTGTATGATACACTTGGTTGGCTACTAATACCTTCGTTTTATTAAAAATTAATTACAAATTTACAATTTTTCACGCACCCGTGGGTTTTAAATTGAATCCATTTTTTAAGATTCAAGTATATCGATATCATAGTGCGCATCTTTCTAAATACTGAATTACCATAAGATTCTAGATGAGATATTGGAAAGAAGAAAAATCGATTTCTAGTCTGTAATACAATTTGGACAATATTGAAAATTTCAGCACAATTTACTTACCCCCTTTTGAGATTGGGCTAGTTTAGAGTTTTTTTTTTTTTAACCGCGAAGGAAAATATTTGTAACCTGTTTAAACTGGACTTTCCTACCGGATCATCATCATCATGTGATCATCATTTGGACTTTCCTACCGGATCATCATCATCATGTGATCATCAAGCTTTATAAAATAAGAAGAACAGGTTAGTTCTGAGACTTTTTTATATTGATTTTAAGATTGACTGTATTCGAAAGTAAAAATCGTGTTTAGGAAAAATTTAAATCCAGAACTTGTATTTATTATCTGATCCTCGCTATCCTTAATTTCCATTATTAATGTTAAACATCAGTTCTTTAAACTTCTCATACAATTCTAAACTGGAGATAGCTGAAAAATAAAGAGCTAACTATTTTGTTTAAGTGGGACATTGTGATCTAATAACAATTTATGTATTGAATGATTAAAATAATAAGCAATTATTATAATACGTAATAAATCGAGATTAACGGCCATATTGAACCTTCTTCTTCATTTCCTTTTCAATAAGAAAGGTAAATTGGAACTTTTTACTTAAATAATTAACGTTATGTTTAAATTAGACTGTTTCTGTAATAAATATGATGATTTGCATTATTAAATTAAGGGTTTGTCCGCTTATTCGTCCAAAATAAACTGTCCTTCCATCTTTTCGTTCTTGATTGTCACCGGTTTGATTTATGATTTTTTTTTACGCATTTAAGCGGCCATGTTTTCTATTGATCACTTCGTTTATCTTCTTAAGTACAGGTCAATTGATCTATTTCGAAGAAATGTCATTTTTAAGGAGAATAATTATGATAAAATTAGGAGTTTTACTCAAATTAAATGTCTCATATTATAAAGAAATAGTTTGTGATTTATTTAATTAGGTCATTGCTCAATTACCCATAATGCATTGGTACAGAATAGAATCATCCCTGTTCCATTACTTCACAATGAACTTACCCATGATGCATTGCTTCTTGGTTTTGATGTCTTTATTTTTAACAAAACAAAAAAAAGTAGGTCAACCAAGAGATATTACTCGCTATCGTTCTTATAAACGTATTTATTATAAAAATATTCAGGTTAAGATTGATTATTGATGTATAATTTATGTCTAAGTCTAATATCATAGTATTATTACACTATAATGATACAATTAATTATGTTATCAATATAAAAATACAATTTGTTGAAATTTAAAANTAGTAATAAATGATGTGAGGCAAAAGCTGTTATGGGTTGTAGGCATGCCAAAGGGATTTTACTATGTAATTGATGATACAGGTTTGAAGGGCATTTTTATGTATGGGATATTGGCTTTCGTAACCGGATGGACGCCACTTCACTTAAAGTAGCTATTTAGTACTTAGCACTTAAGTACATACCAATTTATACGGCGATGCTAGGTAAACGCCTAGTGTGGGGTCCCTTTGCCTCTTTTGGGAATCGAACCCGTAATCTCTAGAATCTTAAGGTGCATTTACACCTGACACTTCTCTACGGCAATAAAAATGACAAGTGTCAGACAGAAATTGCTTTGAGTGTTTATATCTGAGAGAAATTGCTTGAGATTTTTGTCGGCGATATATGTCTGACACTTCTCGCAATGCTTAAATTTGCAATAAATGTACAAAAAATATAATAATCGGTGCTAACATCTGTTGTTATATAGAAGTGTTGACACTTATTATAGCTGAGAGTAGAAACATAAATCTCAGACATAAATTTTTCGGTGTTTACACTACTGAGATTCCAGTCTGACATAAATGTCATGCAATAAATGTCAGGTGCAAACGCACCTTTAAACAAGGGTGATTAGGACCAGGGACCTTTTATTATTTTTAGTTACATTAATTAATAAAAACAAACTCTAATATTTAGCTTTCTTTGGTTTTTTAGGTAAGTTTTTGAAGTCATCCGCCGTGAGGAAGTCAAGGTTAGTGGCTCACCACAAATTGTGATTGAGGAAGTACCTTTATTAAAGAACAATTTGTAACCACAAACAGTGGTACCTTTATACCTTTATAAATTTATACATTTACCTTTATAAAAAGAGAAAAGATATAAAACAAAAATGGCTTATTACTCCTTGCTGTTGCTTTTTAAAAACTACTGGACCTTTAAATGGTTCATCTAAGTATCTTAGTTCCTTTTTCCTTTATATTTCTTCTTTTTTTTCTATCGTAATATAGGGTGATTTAACTTTCTTTTAGATTCTCGACTGTTTTATTCCAATCTGTGGTAGCTACTCATCAAGAAAGAGATGCAGTGCCAATTTTCGTTTTTATGTCTTTTCTCTTGAAGTGAAAGTATCTACAAGTAAAGGCTCTATAATAATAACTAATCAAGTAATTGTAACAATTTAAAAAAAATAATTATAATGTGCAGAAAAACATGTGCTACATATTGTAATAATATACATACTCTTAAAGTTATAATTATAAATTTAATTTATCTTTTCCTTTATGTACCAGACGACTCAAAAGTATGTTCTTTTTATTATATTTATGAAGTTTCTGAGTATATGGACTTATTTTTACAAATGAATTACATTTGTGTTTTTTTTTTGTTTTTTTTTTTATTAGAAGCTTAGGTAACATTTTGGGTTATTAACCCTTAAAGGTTACGTAAATCATTTTATGTTCATTATGGATTACTTTTTTTTGGACTAGTCTACTAAAAGATTCTTTTGGTCGAAGCATTTAAAGTTTAAATGATTTGAAAATTACGTAAAATATGTAGTACATTTGGTTCAAAAGGGGCGAATACTTTGTATTCTTTTTTAATTGTATGCTGATGAGGGGGTCTTAAAGTACCTCCAAACATGATAGGGCGTTGATAAAAAGGTTGTTCGACACATCATTTACAAGTCTACAAGCTAACAAATAATTAACAAAGTTCGAGTTATACTGCAACGAGGCTGAATTATGTGCAGTTCTTTTGACTTTTACTAATAATTTTAATGTGCCATGCATATGAATGGTACAATTAAAATATTATAACACCATTTCTCTCTACAATTATGTCTATACCTATAATCTATAAATGTCTATATCCTTTACACTTTAATGAGTCTGTTGGTTCTATTAATAGAACAAGAAAAGATATTCGAATTTATTTATTCCTGGAGTTTTTAAGCGACTTTACATAAGTTGGTAAAACATACATTACTTAATTAATGTTGGTAAAAAAATTATGCTGCAAATGGTCAATAAGACTGTGTAATTTCGACTAACTTTAGCCACAAACGAAAATAAACTTGTTTTTCTATATAAAATGTCAAAAAGTAAAAATTAGAGAGGAATTCAAACCTTTAATTTAATATCTTTTGTACAAAATTTATAAATAGAAACACCAAAAATGTGTAGTAGCATAGCCTAGACCTCAACCTCTTAAAGATGCATTCAGTAAAAGAACCGTTAAGCGGTTCTTTCAAACAAATTGAGGCAACGATAGGTTTTGTGTTGTATAATTTATATTTGTCACACACACACACACACACACACACACACACACACACACANACACATAAATTTATTATTAGATCTTAAATGGAAATGTCAACTGAAATATTTACCAGGAAGTTGTTTTTTAAGGTTGCGTTTATTAAAAAAAAGGGCGCTCCCTTAAAAGTCATTCATAGTTTCACTGAAAGGGGAGGGACGAGAGGTTCGAATGAACATTTAGGTTATAAAATCGTGACTATTTGACCGTAATCTCACACTATTTCGTGTCCGAGTTCAACTAGTTAAATTAATTCGTGTAGCGTGCTTCCTTCCATCTAGTGAAATTGGTTTAAAAGTAATATTTCTGATGTCAATAGTAGTTTAATGTTTAATTTTATAAAGTGATTTATGTTAATCTATAATATTAGTATAAATATATAATTACATTTTGTCATGTAAAAAAAATAAACCAGTTTGAACGAGAGGCAGTTTGCACCAGCGTTGGCTATTAGGGGTCCAGCTAATGTCTGTTCTCCCTTCTAGGACAACGTCTCACCTTCACAACTTCCTGGTAAATTCGCAAGGTGATATTTTATCACAATTTATCATAAAAATACTCTCCTCGGCGGGTAATCGAACTCGGCCTGTTTCCGTTCGCGCTTAAAGCTATTTTGCCGGATAAATGGCTCATTAGATTTTGTAATTAAATGGACTACATTTTTCAATGCTTTAATCAAAATCGTCGTAACCGTTTTATAGAAATAATTCCCCCCCCCCCTTTTTTGAGAGTTGTCAGGGGTATCAACCCCCAATTTAGAGCTAAAATTCATTTCTTGATTTCTCCTCGGGGTATGCTTTTTCTGAACATGTATACAAAACATGTATACAGAACATGTATGCTTTTTTGTGAACATGGTATACAAAATTTCGTCAAAATCGGCC
Source organism: Gerris buenoi (assembly GCA_001010745.2). Taxonomy (NCBI): domain Eukaryota; kingdom Metazoa; phylum Arthropoda; class Insecta; order Hemiptera; family Gerridae; genus Gerris; species Gerris buenoi. The sequence goes on along the minus strand of KZ651187.1, from coordinate 95,675 downwards.
AATAAGTTTAGGCTCCACGCGTCTGCACAGATGACAGGCATTCAAACGACAGACAGACATTTTTAAAAACCGAGGGACCTTAAGACGTGAATCCATCGAAATCGAATTTTCGTGTCATCACAATGCTTTCTCTTTTTATATGAGATAGTAAATATATTTACACAATCAACATAACGAAATTTAAATGAATTCTGTTTTATTTTTTTAAATTTATTTATTTAATAAAAATTAAATTTCATTTTAATCAAAGTCTAAACTGACTAGACAAAAATTAATTAATTAATTACGATTTTGTAATATAATATTAAAATTATTATATTTTTTAAAAAAAAATGTTTGAACTTAAATATTTATTAATAATTTTAATAAACTAACTCTTTTCCTCAAAGGGAAATCATTGTTTTATGTACAAATGTTTTAGAAGGTTTTTGCACATTTTTTTATATTAATGAACTGTATTATATTAATATTATACACGATACAAATATTATAGTAATAGATACACGTACATCATGAACGATAATTCTAATTATAGATGTTAAGGGAACTAAAAGTATATGTTTAATATTTAAACTAAATGTTACAAGGTTCGAAACCAAGACTACAATTTAATTTCATATTGAAACAATGTGAACTTACAGTTATGAAGATCTAATCTAATCTAAGATCGTTTTTTGGAGAATTTGATGTCATATGATATGTCTTAATTTCACTTCTGAAATCATTTTTAGGGATGTTGAGTTTCGTGGTTAAGTCGATAGCAAATATCAAGCCAACATACTTTGAAGATTCATCCCTTAGTGGAAGTGAAATCTTGGTATTTTATCCCCTATTTGGACTTAATACTCTATACTAAAGTATTTTTTAGTTTTATATTTATAAATATGCAAATATTGCATAGAATATGCACTTTCTAAATTAGCCAGATCTAAGATCAGAATAATATACTTTATATATAAAAACAATATTTAATATAATGTCTCTTATTTTAAATCAAATTATAATTACTATTTACAAAGGGAGACAGTCAGAGAAAAATAGACCTCTGCGCCGGGATTCGAACCACGGACCTCCCCCTCATGTAACTGTCTCCCTTTGTAAATAGTAATTATAATTTGATTTAAATTAAAATTTAAACGTTCCGTAGTATGAGTACTACCAAAAACTTAAAAATTGAATTTATAATGTCTCTTTAAAAAAGTATGTTAACAAATTTTTGTAGTTACGGTCTTGTATAGAGAAACACTTAACATATGCTACCTCTATATAGACAATATAGTCCTTAGAAATGGAAAAATCGCCGATATTTACTGAACTTTGTATATTAATTTAGTCAACAAGTTACTGTTCCGCTATTAGATATTCTACTTAGAGCTACGCTGCTGATAATATTTAAATATAAATTCTAAAATATTAAACCAATACTTTTCGTACCATTACTTCGTTTACCATTACTTTTCGTATTTCTTGTTTTATGAACGTATACCACACCTGATATTTTTACCTTAATATAAACATATTTTCTGTTATAATTATGTGCAAATTTCTTCTAAATGTTTAGTTAAAGCCGACATTAGGGTTTTTTTCAGGATTAGGTTAAAGAATTAGTCCTTCTTTCACTTTTATATTATTCCCACTGATTTTTGACATGGGCTAGGAAAGTCGGACTAATTTTTAAGTTTTTTTTTCTTTTATCACATCAGGTTTTACACATCACTTTTAAATCTAGGTACACATAAATTTATTATTAGATCTTAAATGGAAATGTCAACTGAAATATTTACCAGGAAGTTGTTTTTTAAGGTTGCGTTTATTAAAAAAAAGGGCGCTCCCTTAAAAGTCATTCATAGTTTCACTGAAAGGGGAGGGACGAGAGGTTCGAATGAACATTTAGGTTATAAAATCGTGACTATTTGACCGAAATCTCACACTATTTCGTGTCCGAGTTCAACTAGTTAAATTAATTCGTGTAGCGTGCTTCCTTCCATCTAGTGAAATTGGTTTAAAAGTAATATTTCTGATGTCAATAGTAGTTTAATGTTTAATTTTATAAAGTGATTTATGTTAATCTATAATATTAGTATAAATATATAATTACATTTTGTCATGTAAAAAAAATAAACCAGTTTGAACGAGAGGCAGTTTGCACCAGCGTTGGCTATTAGGGGTCCAGCTAATGTCTGTTCTCCCTTCTAGGACAACGTCTCACCTTCACAACTTCCTGGTAAATTCGCAAGGTGATATTAGTTTCATTTAAATATTTTATTGTATCTACAAAATAAAAACTTTAAGGTGGAGATACACATGCCTTCAAATTGGGTAAGTAGCTTACATGCCAAAAGAGGGTATTTGCCAGTAAACTAGAGATTTTTATTAAGTTTTTATCTGCTTTCTTACCAGCTACAGGCATGCCATTTAATCTATCCACGTGTAAATAGCTAGCTTTTTTTTGTTCAAGCTACAGGCATGTGTATCTCAGCCTTTAAGATGGATCATTTTGTATAATAATTTATTAATTAAAAGTAGATTTATTTAAACGTCTTATTTGACATTTCCATACTAAAATATTTTATATGTTTTTATTTGTTTGTTTTACAGCAGGTATATTAAATATTATTTTGTAGACATTAGCCTAATGTTTTACAAAATAAAATTTTAAATCAATTAGTTGTTGTTGATTCTTCGTAGTCCGTGATGTTATTTCGTACGCTGAATTAGTGATTTATTAGTAATTTTCGTGTTCGATACCATCGATTTATTACGAAAATTTCGTGTTAATTCACTCGGTTTAGATTGTTTCATGCGTTCGAACGTTTTAGGTATTAAATTAATTAATTAAATTCTTAATTAACTAAGATAATCATTTTTAATGACGAATTATCTATACTAAGCCCATACTTTACTCAAGACTTTCTAGTGTCCTTATTTTTATAGTTTTCTATATAACAAGTTTTTCTCTTAGTTTTAATTCTCTGTGAAAAGCAAGTAAGTAATTAAATATATTCAAATCTTTTGTCTCATTATTTTGATATGTTAATAAAATTTCTAAAAGTCTTTTTAATTTTATTTAGTAACAAGTTATTTTCACTGTTTTGGAATTTTTATTTTGAAGCATGAAGTATTTATAGAGTCTATAATACCTACTAATGATTAAGAGATGAATAATCTGAAATATGTTTTCTGTTTTAGATACACATATTTTTAAACCATTTGTACGTACAATTATACATTACAGAACATGAATAAGGAAAATACGTCCATTGGTATTTGTAAACATTCTTTGAAGTCCGATAAAAAAAAGGAAATTCTCCAATAATATTTGGTAAGCATCAGTAAACACGTCCAATTACTAATTACCTCTGTCTAATATTGTGTTGATCATATTATTAATAGTTTGAGATTCAAAGAAGAGTTAATAATATAGCGCAATAATACATTTTTATCTCTAGAATGCGAAATTAAGTTTCCAACATCCCCATTGAATAATATAGTTACTTAACGACTTATTATTTATTCTTTATACACAACCTTTATTTTTTTTTAATAACCAGTAAACTACTTAGTATTTAAAGTACTTAGTGAACTTATAGTGTAGAAAGTAAAAAGTTATTTTTGATTGATTTATATTCGCTATTCTTTGTGTTGTTTTCCTTCGTTTATTGCCTTCTTTGGCACCCTTTCTTCTAGCACACTTATCCCAGGCCCTTTTTCTCCTTTGCGCATTTTTTAAAAAATGTATTTAATTATTAAGAACCTAAATTGATAAATACTTCGTTAAATTGTTTCACCCCTAATTTTTTTTTTTAAGAATATAAGTGACTATTGCTTCCAAGCTTATACCGAAGGTAACGGAAGCATTGTGTTCACTTTTAAGAACGAAAAAACTTTTGTCCCCGATTTTAAAAATTCCAAGACAGAAATCCGATTCAGACTTCAGGGAACATTTTTGGTCTCGTATCTGTCTGTCTGTCTGTCTGTCTGTCTGTCTGTCGGTCTGTGTGTCCGCGAATTTTGAAACGTCCGACGATAACTTGAGTAATTCTTGACGGATTTTGATGAAATTTGGTAGACATGTTTATTTCACCAATGCCCAGGACGAGTTCGTTGGACAACGTTATCCGTCGAAGCGTTCACGGGTAACGCTCACGTAAACGTGAACTTCAAATTTAAAATTGGATTTTTAGGCCGGGGGAAAAAAATTAAACTTCATCTATTCAAGTAGACAAACATTTTTTTCAAATACATTTTTTTAGTAAAACCAACAGCGACACCTCTATGAAGAGTTAAATATCGCTAAAACAATAAATAGTTTTTAAACAATAAACAATATAACAATAAGGATAACCCCCGTCCTGTAATGGCCTAAGATGTCGAACGGAACTAAAACCCAAAAGAAAAAAGAAAAAACAATAAAGAAATATAACAATTATGTTAATGTTAATATAACAATAAAGTACATGATAGGATGCGAGTAAGCTATGTGCCACACTAATTGGCAGTCTATTTTTTTTATTTTTTTACTTTAATAATTAACTATTAAGACAAAGGGATTTTAAGTCCAATGTACTTTGGGACAAAGAAACACTGTTTTTATAAGGGGTGTAACAGTCTAAAGAAGAACATTCGTGCACCTTCTTTAGATTGTTACTCCCTTCTGGTTACTTTACAAGGGAAGTAATAATCTAAAGAAGTGCCAATTTATAATTATTTTCTTTCGTTGTTCTTAAAAAGTATATAGATGTTATGGTCAGAATTTAGGTTCTTTGCGTCCATATATTAGCTCATATATTCATTGTAATAATTCTTAATACTTAATAGGACTGAAATGTAGGATGATTTAACACTAAAATATAAAACTTATATATAAAAAGGTGATTAGTAGTGATAAAAGGTAATGATTTAAACTAAAAAAGGAGATATTTTTATCATCTTAATTCTTATAATGAGAAGTAATCATTTTAGGGAGCTAAGAGTTCGTAATATATATTTTAAACTACAACAAGGATACAAACTCTAGAGTTGACACAGAATAAGGAGAGAGATGAAATGGAGGTGGTATCTCTATAATCATGTGACACTGCTAGAAAGTTTGTATGAACATGCCAAAAAAGAAAAAAAAATGTATTAACAATAAAATTAAACTGGCGATGAACTGAATTCTGTTTTGGCTCATTACATCTACTTACTGTGTCTTGTTATTTGCCAAGTAATTTCATTTTTTTTCTCTTTGTTTTACTTATATACCTTATCGTTCTCATTTACTGAGGGAGTTATTTTTATTTTGACATTAGGGTCGTTACAAAGATATATAATTGCTGTCTGTGTGCATTAAAAAGTGTTTAAAAACACACCTAATAACTAATCTTTCTAACCAAATCTTTTTAGTCACCTCACTTTGCGGAGGCGTAAAAAAAGAAAAATTCTTCGTATTAACTTGATTTATTTTTTTTTGTCGGCTTTTTTTTAATTTTAAGTGGTAGTTTTCTTGTCATCAGTATCAAGAATGTTTTCTCACCCTTAATAATTATTACTTTGTATTAGATTTTTGATCGAGATTAATCCCTTTTTTTTCATAACGTCTAATTTTTTATTTTTATTAAAAAAAAGGTTTATTAATTTATTAAGATTACTCGGAAGTTGATTTTAATTATTGTTTTAAATCAGATTTTTTTTTTTGGCACCTTATTTTTTAATAAAACAATCACCTTCTTCAGAAATTAATCGAACATCAGTTTATAAAGGACCAAACGAACAATTAGTATTTAAAGATTTTTTTTTTTTTTTTTTTTTTCATGTTGTCGTTTAATATTTATAAAAAGTCGTTTAAACGAGAGGGCGGTCTTCACGCTTAGAATAACCGTGAAAAAATCTATTAATATTAATGAATATACAGAGGCGTTTATTCAAGAAGGTAATCTTATTAAAGGCGTTAGTATTAAAGGTTTGAATAACCTTCACCTTCATTATGTTAACCTTCTGTCCTGTTATATTTATTTGCCTCTAAATCCTTGCCTGTTTACAGGTACTTAGTTGTACAGGCTCGTGTTTATGCTAAATGAGGGTCGTTGACTCTTTGAAGCTCGATCCAATGGTTTTTTTTTTATCATCTCTTGACGTATTTAATTTATTTAATAATTAGATTATTACAATGACCCCAAAATTATACACGAATTCGTTAAGAATGTAGGAGACTAGGGCCCAGATTGAGGGGAGTAGGAGGCCCATATGGCCCGGGCCCCGGGGCTCTACCCTGGTGTCTCGAAAATTATTTATACTTTACATAATTATTTATAATTTATATTTATTTTTAATAAATAATATTTGAAATTATTAAATGCTTACAAGTGGATCTAAATATAAGGATACGGAATACTTTAGTAATTTCCTTACGAGGAGCACCGAAGACAAAATGGTGCTTGGAACCGGGCCTCTTTGAAGCTCTCTCAGGACTATCGTTTGTATGATAATAAAGTTATCATGCTTGGTTAATTCTGATTTATTATAAAAATGCAACCATAGATTATTAATTTACCATTATAAAATATATTTTGTATATTTCATGAGTGAACTAAATGAAAAAAACAAGCAAACAACAAAGCCGCATTATATCATTATTTTTATAGGCTGACTTTTTTTGGAGGGGGTCTGTATTCAAGTACATATTCCAAATTTTTTAAAAAATAAAGAAATAATACAGCTCTAAAGTATAAATTTACGCCGTTTTAAATTTATATGCATTACAATAACAAACTATGTATGTGACAAAAAAGTGGTTCCGTGACATGGCACTCGGGAAAAAGTTTACTCCTGTATTTTCTCAGCAAATAGAACGACTTTATAAAAAATAATAATTACTCGATTTAAAGAGCATGAGGGTCAGATTAGAGCCCTCCAATCATAAATAAAAATGGTCAATAATTGTGGACGCTATGAGAGTTCAAAGTAAAGAATTCAAAAAATATTATCAAATCTAGTTTCAACTAAGAAACTAGATTAAAAACCGGTGGAGAAAAAAATATCGTAGAATCAAACTTGTAGATCTTTTAATATCAGAAGCTGTTTGTGCAATCAGTTTTTCGATACGACATACTGTTAATTCATTACATTGTGTCCGAAATTTTTAATGTTTTGGGGAAAAAGGGATTATTCAACTTTTTGGAATTTCCCGTCATGTTACACGGCTATAACAAGTGTGAAATATGTTTAGTTTCTAGCTAGGCTGAAAGTGACATATAATTTTGATGATAAAGTCAGTGAGTCATTCAGTCAGTAACAAAAATGCAAACTTTGAAACTCTCCTCTTCAATAAAGGCCTAATATTGAGAGCTCAATCCTTTACTGTGTCTTAAGCTACTTAAGCATAATTTGTGATTCAAATTTTAAAAGCCCAACTTAACAGGAAGCAGAGATATGAGGATGAGAAAAAACAAGGTGAACTGGTTCAATAGTGGAGATATACTGCAAGCTTGCTGGAACTTGGTAGTAAAAGATGATAAGATCTGGTCAGAGAAGGGAAAATTGTTTCGGAAATTGCACAATCTTTATAGGTGGTCAGAGGTCAGAGAGCATAAAAGTTGTTGTGAGGTGGTTAGAGACAGTTAGAGGTAGGGTAATGGTAGGGGTGGTTACAGATAGGGAAATTTGACTGACTGAAATCTGATAATTATTTTTGAATAATTTTGTACACGCATATATTTTATATCGCCAATAATTTCTGAGGCTTGGGGCCCGGATAGGTGTGCTCCTCATGTATCGTTTGCTCCCTTCAACATACCCCCTGATCTGCATTTACATGCGTTAAAAAACAATTTATCAAGTTTACATGAATATATTTTCTCTATCAACTCCTTACATAGTTGCCAGATGACAAGGAGCCAATTTGTTAACAATATTGTAAGCAATAAATCAACTTTCCTCATCTCAAATGAATTATCGTCTCGTTACAAAATTAATTGTTTGCTTTAAGAATAATGTAAATATCAACACTGCACAAATATCAAATATACACGTGCATAAAAAGCTTATATTTTTGTGCGTGAAATTTTTCCGGGATTAAGTGCCACATTGTTGTAATATTCATTGGAATGAATTACTCAAATCTTTATATGTATTTTCAACTCGTTTTAATATATAGATTAATTTTGGAAACAAGATTAATAGTAAGTATAGTTATTGAATTTTTCCGTTTAAAATCCATCCAAAATTAATAGTAAAAACCTGTCTTAAATTAGGTATAATCCGTTTTATAATGGAACAGTCCTTGTGGAATCCTACATTCCAGTCTTGTAACCAAAATTTTAAAAGTAATTTTTCCCCCTTTTATCGTTGAAAGGGGTTTATTATTAATTTGGTATTTTTGGTTAAACATTTTTTAAAAATTGTACATTTATATATTCATTAAGATTCTCCCGAGAGGTTCGTTTGTAAAATTCCTTTGATCAAAGATTTAGTTTTTCAAAATTTTTCCTTATAGCTATGGAATTGTTAAAGTGGCAGTGGACATTAATATCTACTATTGTCTCTATATACATCCTTGAACTAGAAATAGAAAATAGAAGGCATTATTTAAAACTAATATGATATATTTTAATATATTACCTCATAAGTATGTTAAACATTAATTTTTATGATATTCTCCTTTGTATTCGTCCAGTTCGGGTAAGGTAGCTAAATGAGAAACACAGATTATTAATAGTTCGTGAAGAACAAAATTCCCGCTTTTGATTCTATCATGTTCTACTATCCTCTTGTATAACTGTTTGTATTCTTGATAACTTATAAATTGGTAAAAATTCATTATTTTTTCGTTGTGATTAGATCGTGGACCTGGGCTATCGAATCTTTCCTTTTATGGATTTGAAAAAAAATCCTGATTAATGAAATATCTGCACGCCAACTAAAATTATAACAACAAATTCTCATCTCTTTTCTTTTTGTTTCTTTTGCATTTCGATAATACGATTACATATGTTTAGAGAGAGAAAATAAAATTGAATGGCATTCGCTTACCATTTTATAAATATATTTGCAGAATAATAATAAATGTTATATCGAGTCGAATAAATTTTGATATCTTAAAAAAATATGATCAATAAAAATGCATTCCAATTATAAAATGGTCCCATTTAAAAATTGAAACTAAAATTCACTAATTTAATTGAAATGCTCCCTACGAATGTAATGAATCATTATTTTACTTTGAAGATTGTTTGCAGTTTTTACTACGTTTTAATTAGCTTCCTTTCTTGTTTGTTTGACCAGTACAAATCTTGCAATCGATTTTTAACTAACTTCCCGAGTAGCTGGACATTTAAAACTTTTACAATAGCTCAGAACACGATGACAATGCATTATTTTAATACTTTTAGCCTTCTTTCAGCAGAATTCATTTCAGCAAATTCTGCTGTATGGAAAGTTAGTTCGGAAAAAATCTACAAGATATTTTATTTGTTTTGACATGACCCATATTTACAATCTTCATTTTGATGGGGTTTCAAAGTTGTGACCTTTTATTAAGAGGTAAACATTGCATGACAGCGAAAAATGAAATGTAAACAAAGAAATAAATTAATTGACGTGTGACAACCAGGTTTGTTTACACTTGTGTCCTAGGTATCGGTTTAATTTTTCTGCATCTGTATTTCTTTACTTGTTTTCATTTTTTTTCTCTAACTGTCCCTACACAGGGGTGACATATCAATGGCACGGTTTAGAAATAAATTAGGAACATTTTTTTTTCACAAACATTAGGTATAATAATATAACAATGACAATTATATTATCAACATTACATATGATTCAACAGAAAATTTAAAAACGTAGTAGATATATAAAAAGTTTTTTTTATCTTGTAATTTTAGATTATTCTACACTTCATTCTGGCAGGCCAAAATAAAAATGATCGTATTTCAACAAATAAATTCAATAAATAATTTAATTTTAAAGGAGAACTGGCCTTTCGGGCATCATAATTTACTATTTACCTTAACAATACGCCTTGGTTCACTTCCATTATCCTGAAATAATAATAGTTGTTAATTTTAAAATTAAAATTCTTACCGCAATGATGATGAAGACTGCTATGCGCATAGTCCCTTAGGGCTGTCTCATCCCCTCCTACCTGTCCCTAAAAAAATCAAATTTTATTATTTTTCATGCTTAAATGAAAGTAGAGGAAATATGAAATCATTCACAAAGATTTTAGGGTAATCATTTAGCACCTACTTCATCTTCTTCTTCTTTGACTGGACTTTAAATTAGTATTTTAACCATTAATAAATTGATCGAAACCTTATCAGCTATACCAAACTTCTCTTCATTGGATGTTGATTTACCACGCTTGATGTTGATTTACATGTTTACATTACTAAGTTACATATTCTGGTCGAAGCTATCATGGTATGACTTTAGTCACTTGTTTAACCCTTTTTGGGCTTTATTCAATTTTTTCTTGCAACCTAAGTTGGAGTGAAGTCTACACTTTATTTTAATGACATTAGTAAGGCGGATAGAGTAGCAACATATAAAGGTGCGTTTACACCTGACATTTATGTCAGACAGAAATCTCAGTAGTGTAAACACCGCGAAACTTATGTCTGAGATTTATGTTACCACTCTCAGCTATAGAGTCGGCACTTCTATAACAACAGATGTAAGCACCGATTATTATATTTTTCGTACATTTATTGCAAATTTAAGCATTGCAAGAAGTGTCAGACATATATCTCCAACATAAATATCAAGCAATTTCTCTCAGATCAAAGCAGTTTCTGTCCTAAACATTTATTGCCGGAGAGAAGTGTCAGGTGTAAACACACCTTTATATCTATATCAGCTTTTTGTAGCTCTTAATACCAAACTTGTAACTATTGGAGGCTTTTCTTTGTAATCAATAAAATGTTTGTGTGATAACTGCTACGGGCAATTTTTTATTTACATATTATTTTCTTTTTTATCTTTTACTTAACAATGGGTACTTGATCATCTGGCTTTAGTACCTCACTAAAATGAACGTGTAATATCGTAAATTCTCTCGACAACAGAGTCCTGAGTTATAAGTTTACACAAAGGGAACCTCTTGTCATAATTATTATTTTAACTCGTCGAAGCCTTTTAGACGTACTACTAGAGCTAATTTTGGTAAAAGGAGTCGTAGTGGCGTTGTTTTGTTAGAAGAATAGACTGGAAGTAGAGGACGGGAGCCTGCGGGGGCGGTGGTCCTTAAGGGCTCACGCGCACCAGGTTTATAAATCCACGTACCATTGTACCGGACGCCGCCTCGAGCAACGATCCATCTATTCTAATAGGCCGAGGATGGGCTACGAGACCGGCGCTCCAAAAAACTTTAACTCATTGCCGAGGACGCACAAAAAAAGACCGACTTTAAACAGCTTCCCCCACCCTCCTCGTCCCATTCAATGACCGTACAATGCAGTCTACTTTTCACGGCTTAATTTCCGAACCGGTTGACTACGTGATTACACAGTTTCGCCTACCCATCCGACTTCAACTTCCTTCTCACGAGAGATCCTATCTGAGGATTACTATTTCTTCCAGATCGAACAACATCTTAGTACCACCCGCACGACTCGAAAAACGAAATTTCAAAACAAGCGTACAAATTATGCAACTACGAACAAGTTAATTGCCCTATCGGATTTTTAATAACGGGGATAACTTAATAAGGTCGATTTGAATAATTACTCAAAGGTACACGACGACTGTAACATTATAACAAACATGTAGACATAGGAAGTTCTTAATTATTTAATCTTTAACCCAAGAAATTTGCCTCAAGGTATACGGAGTATTATACTGGCGATCTTGAAAACAAATCCAAGACATTTCTCTTTCCATTTAAATAAATGAATAATTAATATTTCATTTTACGGTAAAATGTGTTAGGAATCAATCCACCAATAACTATTATTATCCATTTACTACTAAATTGATTACCCACAAAAATCATTCATTATTAACTAATTTTTAGAGTTACTCCTTTTAAATATAAAAAAAAAACTAATAGAAAAACTAACATATATTTACTTTACGAGAATGCAATTAAGACGCTGCCAAGAAGGAAAATACTGGCTAAGGAAGAGAAAGTAATAAAATGAGAATTTTGAAATGTGTTTTTGGTCCAAAGGGCTATTGAAAAGAGTTTCATAGATTTCATATATTCATATTGAGTTTCAAATTATACTTAAATATAATGTGTTAAAATTATGGTGTTTGTACGAAACTGAGACTTAATATCTGATGCAGTGATAGGTGAAGAATATATGTTAAAAATTGTGTCATGTTTGTAGATGCAATTATATGCTATAATAATTATATTTAACAACAATTTTAATGATGTGGTATTGATGTCTAAGAAGGTGTGTAATGATGCTTCTTTAGCAGAGAGAAGCTTAAGTGAAATGGAAAGTAGTTTAGATGCGGTGTTGGTCTTCGTAAGAAGATGTGTATAATGGTGTTTAAGGCGGTGGCCTAAGGTTGAGCTGGTCGGGTATCTATTAGTATGACAGGCAGTCATTATCCATCCCAAAACATTCCTGTCTGTGTAATTGGAACGGGAATCTCAATTAGGTTTAACCACCAACTATAGGAAGGAGGGCCAACGGCAAGCACCGTCGCTTTATTTCTTAAGTCTTCTACTTCTATTCTCTTCTTGCTTTACTTTAACGCTACACCGCGCAGTCCGAAAGAAAGTCGGCTTTAATTATTGACCACGCTTCTAATCGGACACGTTATGATAACACTTACGAATCAATCTCACTCTTCATTGCATTTATAATGCAGAAAAAACATTTCCATTCTTTAGAAAAATAGATAAGAAAAACCTAAGATAAACTTTATTACATTTTGTGGCAACATAAAACTGATAACAGAGCAAAATTATAGATTATTAAGTTTTTTTCAGGGTACTTTAAAACTTGAAATCCGTCTAAATCGGTTTTCTAATTATAATTCATAAATAATTAGTTATGCAATGTTAAATTTGTTTTATGTCGTATTTGTTAAAAATATACTTATTAATAAATTACAAATTTACATTTGTTGTAAAAAAATCACGTGTTTAGTATCGTATAATCTTAATCTATTTTATTCAAAAAGTTTTTTTAAACAAACAAATAAGTCAAATTGGAAAAGATCAAATTGTGCGAAGGTTCAAGGCAGCGGTTGCTTTTCGACGAGCGAAGCAAGTAGGGGGCAGAGCACGCTAGTCTATATAAAAATCAAATCAAATGCATTAACAAAATTTAACTCTGAAAGATTTTCTGAAGTTAGAAAGGTAACAAATGAGCTTCCCTTTATAGGAATAAGTCTATATATTATTAAACGATAATTTTAATTTCAACCCAAGAATTCAATAAGACACGGGGGGGG
>KZ651187.1:62780-82114 GCA_001010745.2 Gerris buenoi | reverse complement strand
AACTCCTCATTACTGCCCCTGACTCAATTATGAATAAGATCGAGAAAGTTCAAAACAAAGCCCTTAGAGTAATCACTGGTGCCCCTAAATCAACACCAATTACGGCCATGCAGCTGCAGACAAATTTGGAGCCTACTAAAACTAGAACCAAGATTACAGCACTGAACATCGGCGAAAAGCTGCAACGTCTAAACATTAAGCCCGCTACCACCAGACCCAAAACTCTAGTCACCTTTCTGCAAAAAGTTTGTTCTCTCAGACAAGAGAAGGGAGCTGTAACTGAGTTGCAGGAGTGCTTCCAAAGTGTACCCTCTAGATTCTAAAATATCATGCAAATCCGCTTGGGCTAGCTTACAACTTCTCCGACCAGTGCAGAAGCAAGATTTATCGAAAGATAAAATTAAAGGCGTATGCCCTAGAAACTATTCCGGCATGGTACCCAGCACCTATATGGTTCTATGTTTATACGGACGGTTCTGCGGGCAGGATAGTAAGAAACTGAGGAGCTGGAGCTTGCTTCGAATCTTTTCAGTTTACTGGAAAGCCTGTTGGACGTCTCACATAAAATTTTGACGGCGAAGTTAAGACTATCTTCCTCGCCCTGGAAACGCTTCTCAGAATAAGTAAGACAAAAATTGTTCTTCTTGTTGACTCCCAAGCTGCAATTGCATCCATTACCGACATAGCATGCGTTTCCTCGGATGATGTTAACAAAGGTAGAGAGTTGGTTGAAGCCCTGATTCTTCGTGGAAGTGAAATCGTGCTGCAGTGGATACCTGGACACTGTGAGCTTGACCCACAGAAAGGGCTGACCAACTGGCCAAAAAAGGTACAACTAAAGAGCAGCCAGACAGAACTACTTCATTTAAAACGTCTAAAAAAAAAAAAAAATACTAATAATGCAGTTATAAATAACTTAAAAGAGAAGTGGCGCGGCGGTTGGAAACGGAAGGCAAGCAATGGGCTTCATTGCAAGACGAGGAAGGAAGGGTGCCGCCAAATCTGCCTAGAGGAGAACCATGAAGCTCATTTCCGAATTAAAACTGGACAAGACTATCTACAGAGCCACCTTATACTCCGCATCGGAGTCGCAGAATCTGTAACCTCCACTATTTCGATAAGGGGACATGACATCCCTGCATCTTAACACATGCCAAGCACCTGAAGATGTACGGCAAGCCAAGAATAAGTGATATCTATTGGGTTGCTAGACGTCGCATGGCCGAAGTCACCTTAGACGGCGAATGCATATATATATAATAAATTTATTTTATATGAGGTATTATATTTCTGAATATAAACCACACTGAAATGGTGAACGACGATTATGTCTGTTAAAGAGAACCACTGGCACAAAGTGGGGAGCAACTCAGGATTTGCTTACTCTTCCATATAAAAGTTGCGTGAGGTCAACTTTAGAATATGGAAGTGAACTTCTCATTACTACCCCTGATTCAATTATGAATAAGATCGAGAAAGTTCAAAACAAAGCCCTTAAAGTGATTACTGGTGCCCCTAAGTCGACATTAATTACGGCCATGCAGCTGCAGACTCTAAACATTAAGCCCGCTACCACCAGACCCAAAACTCTAGTCACCTTTCTGCAAANCTTTCAACTTGCTAAGGCTGATCATAAATAAGTTTATTTCCTATCGTCATAATTCGTATAATAAATGTCTACTTATGTATCCAGGATTGTTTTGCATTGGGAATAGTAGGAAAACAAATATTAAATACCTAAATAATAATAGCAATAAGTGATGCAATAATAGCTTGGTTCTTGGCAACACAACAACAATTTTAACACTAATTACGAAGTTTTAATAATATAACACTTATTATTGTCTTTATACTAACATTATTTGTTACATTCGTTATTGCCAGGGCCAAAACCTGGTTTATTTAAAAACTAATGTTCTTTTAATTGTACTTTGATTTTAGAATGGGCAATGTATATTGTTCAATTGATATATGAATTAACTGTTGAAATACGACAGCTAATTGCTGTTAAAGTTAAAACAGAACACGTTAAGTCGGTTTATATGGCGTTATAAACATTTATATTATACGGTTCAGTCATTTGCAATGCTTATGTTTACACAGATTTTTTTCAAAGGAGTCGTTAATTATATGCAAAAAAAAAATGGTCTTAATTATACTTGTGCATCAATAACAATAAACAATGATATCATATACCAATTAAAGCTTGTTCAAATTGTAAACAAACTCTCAGTTCTAAGTAATCCTATGACGTTTACGTTATGAGGAATCTTCAGTTCCCAGTCTTAGATAGAGTAAGTTCGTAGCTTGTTCGGTAGAAGACAGAATTATAATATAGACCTGTATCAAGAAGATACAAGACGTTACTCGGAAACGATTTAACAGTCAATGATTTATACACTTTTAAGCGCCCTAAGGCTGATATATCGTACAAGCCACTTAGTCTTAAGTGAAGCGTACATTAATAAATAGTTGGTAGCGAAACAAAACAAAAACAGAAATCTGCTAACGGGCCTTTCTTGTCTCATATATCAAATACTGTTTTACATGTTGAGCTGGTCCAGGTGCCGTTTAATCAAGACCTCTTTGTTCTTTTACATTACTCCCGTTGAGAAAGAAAGAGGGGAAAGAGTCAACAGGAAATAAATGATTACTTTTGAAAATATCGGTTATTTATCAATACGTTTGTTAAATAACATTGACCTTCCATAACTGTATGATTAAAATAAATTGATCCTTGTTTTTTGAAACTTTTATGTTTCAAAATATTCCAAAATAAACGAACTCACTTCTTCGATCCGTCCTTTTCTTGCAACATCAGCCTAAAGGACGGATATATAATTTGAAAATTTAATAATAACAATAAATTAATTAAGGGGTCGTTTTGACGCGCACACAGGAAAAATATAGCGAACTCAAAATTATCAGCTGTTCAAATCTATAATGGCGGATAATTCAAATGAAAGGTATTGAAGAGAAGATTACAAATATATATACCACTTAGGGTTAGTGTTTAGTTTTCGGCGCCATTTTCCCAAAAAACATCGAAATTTTTCGTGTCTCCCCTCCTCCTCCCCTTTACTAATTTTTGTTCACAATACCAACGAAACCCTTTTTACGTGAGACTTCACGTCTTACCAATTTGTTTAACTTGAATTAAAGTATCAATTTAACAAAAATTAATGAGTGCAGACGGTTGAAATTAATCTTCGGCTATCTTTGGGCTTTTTTTTGAAGATATAGGTGTAAATATGGGCATTTTCATAGAAAAGGGCCCCACATTTTTTTAAATCAATATACTTTCTTACAACTGAATACACACATGTTTCATATACATTATCAAAACAAGCAATACCACAACTTTTAATGCACTCAATGAGACCTTTAATTCGACCTTGAGACCTTTTCTTCGAAAATTGCATTTTTTTTTTAATTTACACGTATAGGCAACTCAATCCGGGGACACACTGTACATATATTGGGGCCAACAATGGGCTGATTATGACCTAAAATCCAAATTTCATTAAAATCGGACAAGTAGTTTTAAGATAATATATATTTGATCGCAAAAATTGAGCTCAGACAGAACGACAGTCAGACACGGAACCAAACATATCTTAGGCCTTACGAATATATGTGTAGATTACACTAATGTACCCATTCCATACTTCATCGATTTCTCAAATAGCGTTATTAAATAATGAATTAAATGTTGTTAGAACAACTCACACTTAAAGATTCTTGTAGTAGCTTAATGTGGGATTTGTTTTCACCGACGTAAATGTGTAAGTGTACCTTTATTAATAGTTTTGTGATTTGATATACCTGTTTCTTTAAAGAGAAAAAAAAAAAATATATACGAGTTATTTGCATAATATACTTTGCTAAAATACCGTTGTGGAGATATTAGAAAAAAAAATTAAAGGTTTATCAGATCTAAATGTAATAAGCCCATAGTGTACATTTCCTTATCTCAACAACATTAAAAATACATTAAAGATTTAGAAAAAAAGGGGGAAAAAATAACTAATGTACATTTTGTTATTATTTAAGGCCTCAAATAAGTAAAGTTCTTAAACAGAAAGTCAGAGAAAGTATCAGTAGTAACTCTGGTTGAAGTATGATTTTGTTTTTAGGAAAGATTATAAACATGGAACGCAAATGCAAAACAGTTATAAAACAATGTAAATATCAAGAAACAGTTACTTAAATCATGTTCTATACTGTACAACTTAAACTGTTATTAAAATGCTTTAACTGTTATATTAATATTCTTATCAGTTATATGACTACTTTGTAAGTTTTAAAATTCTTTGACTTTTTGACTCTTACATGTAATTTTTATACTAACAAATTTTAGATGAAGTTACAATACTTATATCTACAATGTATTATGTATGTTTTTGCATATATTTGTTATATAAGTAAATGTAAATTAGAATAGAAAGCTTTATAAGTATTGTGTAGTTGCTGATGCCTATATATAGATGATATATAAATTTAAATACAAATAACCGTTAGCATGAGGCAAAGCTCCGGTACTGTTTTACACGGAACAACGATTATAGGGTACACGTGTAGCAGACATTCCTCAGACTTGTGGCATCACCCCACATTGTCTTCTAATATCTATAAGCTATCTTCTGACGATTTCACTTAGGGCTTTGTTCAATGAGAGTTTGGTTTTTGTTTTTTTAATATACTAAGTTGAGCTGTTGTTAGATTAAACCATAGTTTAACTGGACAGGATATTTTGACTTCTTAACTTGTTAGAGGAACAGCTTAATATTTTATGTACTGAGTTTAAGTGAATATAAAAAATGTATTTTTGAAACAAAAGTGTAGATTAAAAGTCGTAAAAAGCATACCGGTTAATATGATAGTTCAAGATTATAGTTTAATTTGGCAAATATTTTAGGGGGGGGGNACCCATGGAAGGGGGAGAGGCTAAAAGCCCCTCGCGGGGTCCCCCATTAGGGAATATACTGACTACGGAATATACAGACATCAGGGAACATTTATAGTTCCTTGTCAGCCTATCTGTCTGTCGCTCTATTTTTGCGAACCAAGATATCTTAAACTACACGTCCGATTTAAATGAAATTTGTATGGTAGTTCGATACCTTCAAAAGTACTTATCTGATTTGCATGAAATGATTATAGTTTATCGAAAGTAACCCGCAGATAGCTACAAATTAATTGGAACCGTCTGCGCTCTTTAAGCTTCGTCCAAACCGAACAGAGGAAACGAGCAGAGCATCTGCGCATGCCCAGTCTGAGATGTGCAGGCGTACTTTAGACTGGGAACGCGCAGAGACCAATGCTCGGCTCGTTTTCTGTCTGGACGATGCTTTGACTTTTCCTAATTTCATACTTTCATTCGTGTAATAAATCAAAACAACTATGACAGATTAAATAAACGGGGGAAACAATTAAACATATTAGACAACAATAGCTTGTAAAAGCATAAAATCAATAAAGTACGTGATAGGATGCGAGGAAGCTATGAGCCACACCACTTGACAGTCTATTTTTGTCCTTATCTACCCTCACACTCCCCTCCCCATATATAAATCCAAATGTGCGCCACTGTGCAGATCCTTTTTAGGAGAGGGGAGGAGGTAAATCCTTATCTCTATCGTTCTACCTGACTCCTATGTCAATGATTTTTTTTTTTTTTTACCTAGACCCTATCTGACCCTTCTAGCACCGTCAAATGCTAAAATTTATCTTCATTTGAATAAATGATTTCCCACAGATGTTTTTTTTTCCAATGATTTTCCACAGATAAATGATTTGGTTGCATATTTCATACTTTTTGATGATATGGGTATATAAGAATGGCCGATGGTTGATTGCCAGTATATAAGAATGGCTTCCTGTGTGGCTAAGGTATACTTATGAGAAACTAATGGATTTGATTAAAATTATTTATCGTCTACACTACAATATACTATGTCTAGATTATATAGTTTCTTGTGATAGATTCTTATGGTTACACTTTTGAGAATATTTATTTGTAATAAATATTTCACTAGATAATATAACCAGAAATTGAAACAAAGAAACAAGGAATTATTAAGACGTCGAGACTGCTATGCTGTAGGTTCCCATAAATATTTAAAAACCGCAATTAATTGTTTAGTTTGAATTAACGTTGCTAAAAAAATCGTAAATAAATTCATTTCGTGACAATAAACCAATCTTATGTGTCACCTGACAATTAATAGCAATGTAATAATTCGACCCACTCTTGACTAAATCATTACAACAAAAGATACACGACTCTAATCGTAAAATCACCGGAATAACAGTTGGATTTCCATAAAAGTAATTTAAAATGAGTTTGTCGTAGGTTTCGACCGGTTTGTAAATTCAGAAATTTTAATTTAATTCGGTTTACACTAATGTTGTACGTCATTCGAATGACTTGGATTAGCGCGGGGTAACACATTCAGACCGTGTTTTCAGCAACCCTGAAATTTATTTTTGTATAAGAATTCTTTTTATTTCGGTCAATTTTTTTTACCTGAGTTATTGACGCAGAGGCAGTGTAATGAGAGACAAGAAGACGAAGTACCGAGTCTCTAAGTACATGGATTTAGGGACCGAGTCCAGACAGATGTTTTTAACTAATGAGTTCACATTGCTCTCGTTAGTCAAGTATTCTTTTCTTTTTGCCTTCGCTAACTTTGGTCTCTTGGACTGTTATCGAGCTGGCGTTAAGGCCGATTCTTACACCAGTCTCTGTAAATTGTTTTAATTCCATTTGAACTATAGGTGGTCTTCGGTTTATATTTTTTTTTTTAAATCTATCTTATAATTATGCCCTAACGTCGTGCATTGTCTTCGATAATCGTCGAATGAGATATGCGTGGGATGATAATCAAACCAACCCTATTGAATTCGATGTGGCACGCATCCCTCTGCAACCTTTCCAAATCGAACGGATCTACTACACCCGATCGAGGAAAAAAAACAAAAAGGGGAAGAATTCAAACAAAACAATGCCGTCATAGTAATGCAAATAAAGACGCCGACTTGGAGAGGAGAGATTTAAATTCCATTGGAGTAACCTTTCGTAGGAAATCAATCATTAACATATCATTCAACACTCACTATTTAGTGGCATTAGCATAATATGACATTGGATTAACTTGTAATGAGAAACAATGGATTCCTCTATGATATGGTATGAAATAATTTTGTGCATTCAAGGTCGATTATTAAGGAAGTGATAAATAAATCTATTAATTGTTACGATATCAACGCAACCATTTTTATGTACCAATGCAATTTAAAAGATGTT
Organism: Gerris buenoi; assembly: GCA_001010745.2. Classification (NCBI taxonomy): domain Eukaryota; kingdom Metazoa; phylum Arthropoda; class Insecta; order Hemiptera; family Gerridae; genus Gerris; species Gerris buenoi. The sequence goes on along the minus strand of KZ651187.1, from coordinate 74,805 downwards.
TCTATAGTTTTACACCATAAAAGTTAGCGTACCTTTCTTAAATGTTATTAGTGTACTTAACTTAATCAGGTAAATCAACTGCCGGCCTAAGTCGGCAGTCGATTAAAATATCTACCACAGGCGAGTCTTAAAACAAAAACTTGCAATTTCGTTAATTTCACATAAAAAATTATTCACTTGGACGAGTCTCGAAACGCGTACTTTGTTTCCCGACGTCAATTTCGGTCAAGCAAATTTATTCTACCACGGCTAAAGAAGTTTCACTTCAATAAAAATTAATATTTAACTGTTGTTTTTTTTATTGTAATTTTGAACCACTTTTCTAAAAATGTAGCTCAATCAAAAAGCCTTTTTAGCTCAATCAAAAATAGGTTAGTTTAGTCTTGGTATTTTCTTTTAAGTTTTCAAGAAACTTAACAACCCGTACACACGAAATGAAGAAATTATTATTTTTAGAGAATAAGATCAAGCAGGGGTTTTTATTAAGAATTTCTTTTATTCCGAAAACCCAATAATGAGAAAANAAATGTTAAACGTGCTACTTTTTTATTATTATTATTTTTATTTTTTTTTTTATTTTGAGTCTTGATTTTCAAAAGAAATGTATCCGAATAATGCAAAGAAATGGAAATTAATTTTTGACAATATTTCAAATATTAAATTAATTAATTAATCAAAATCGATTGTAATTACTCATTTGGGAAGCTTTTAAGATAATATACTGATCTTGTACTTAAGGAATCCTTGGGTGCTACCAGATACAGCGGTTTTCTTTGTAAACAAAACTATTTTTAGACCTACTGCGCTATTTCGAGAGCAAAAAATTGCATTTGACACGAGGCTTCACCTGGTTACCTTGTTCTTACAGCGCCACTTCACCGATATTCAATATCCCACTCAACCGAGTGAGAAACATTACTCAGGAATGACATTTGAGACACCAATGCATTCACCCTTCTCTTTCAAGTCTTTTACTTCATTAAGGTGATTTCCTTTAGACATGCGATCCCATGCTTGAGTTATTTATAATGCGATTAAAAATATTTTTCTTTTTGCGGATTTTTTTTTTTTTTTCTAAAATTAAATCTGTATTATAAAATATAAAAAGCTTTACGGATATGACAATTAGAAAGGTATTTTTAAGGATTACTCTTTTTTTTTTACCGTCAATCAGCTTGGCGGCTTTTACTTTGCCGTATTCTCTCAATGTTTATTAATTTCTTACCAAGAGAAGAAGGTCAGTTAGAATAAAATTGACAGGAAGGATTGTACGTAAAAATTAATATTTTAATACTATTAAAAATGGATCAGCTCAAAACGGATAAAACTGCATTCATCATCTTATATCTGAAGACGTCTTCTTTTTACCAAAATATTATACAACACAATTAAGAAAAGTTAAGAAAAGCTAAAAAAATGTTAAACGTGCTACATATACATATATCGCCAAGTTAATTATTTCACATTGTGCTTCAAAGGTCAACACATGTGACATATAAAAATTTGCCAAGGGTTTGTTACTTCTTTTCAATAATTTTTGCATTTATCATCTTATTTGTGAAGTCGTCCTATTTTCACCGAAATATTACAAACAATTAGAAAAGCTAAATAAAGTGTTAAGCATGCACCATATATACCGCCAAGTTAATTTTTTTTACACTGTGCTTCCCAAAGGTGTACATGTAACATATAAAAATTTGCCAAGGGTTTGTTGCTACATATATAAAGTTGTTCCATACTATGCTTCTCAGAGGAGTACATGTAACAAAAAAAATTTGCCAAGGATTTGTTGCTACATATATAAAGTTGTTCCATACTATGCTTCTCAGAGGAGTACATGTAACAAAAAAAATTTGCCAAGGGTTTGTTGCTACATATATAAAGTTGTTCCATACTATGCTTCTTAGAGGAGTGCATGTAACATATAACAATTTTCCAAGGGTTAGTTGCTACATGTATAAAGTTGTTCCATACTATGCTTCTCAGAGGAACATATAAAAATTTGCCCAGAGTTTGTTACTTCTTTTCAATAAATTTGTTAGACATTGTGTCTAACAAGACAGTGTATCTACTGAGATATCATTAAAAACCAAAATTAAAAAAAAGAAAGTTTATTTTTATTACGTCTTCCTTTTGTCGTTTCTTTCCAATAACTTCTTAAAAGAATCTGGTCCGTCGCTTCTCAGTTCTTGTAAATTCAAAAATGAGAAAGGACCACTTTTGTTTTCTAACATGGGTCCTTTTTTAGCAAGTTAGTCCCAAACTATTTCAGTGTGGCAGGCGCCAATTTATTTCTCAAAGTGTTGTACAACGCCTCAAGGATACAAATTAAACCTTTTTTTTTAATCCTTGTTATAATTGAACAGACTTGTTTTCCAGTCCTTGTGTTGAGGCAACGGGAACTTGAAGACTGTGTAATGTAAATACACTGTCAACTATAACTCAACGTCCTCTTCAAGTTCTTCCAATCCCATCAAGTTATGTTCTCAACGGGATAACACATTCGGTTTTATTCTTTAAACATTACTTTTTTTTGTTTTTCGTTTTTTTAAAGGCGTGAACTCAACTGCATTCATTTCATCATTCTCTTAAACCTGTCCACACGATTTTTCTCCCCCTTCACCCGTCTTCTTATAAAATACGTTTTTAAAACTAGGAAAATGGATATGTCAGTATATCGGAATGGTGATTAACTTTAATATTACTGTAAATAGTTATCGGTATACCAAACAACAGAATACTCAACTAAGGTTAGAATATAATATTCATTAAGAGGACTTTGATAATCAAAAATGGGTGATCGTTTGGATCGTTAGTGTATTGGGTCAAACCCGGATGAAGATAACCGATATTTTGTAGATGTCGTTGGAACGAATACAACATTCGTTGTAGGTGGTAGTGCTTATAGGTTTTAGAGACACAATTCCTGTTTCTCAAATGACACCAAAATCAAGTTGTCTTTAAACGACACACTGGGTAACAACAATAAATATATTTTAGGGATTCTCACTAAAATCTCAACATCAAGATTGAATTTGTCGTAAATTCTTTTCATTTACATAAACAGTTAAGCCATGTTTTCCCATAATAATAAATATTTTAATTGTATAATTCAAACATTTACAGATTTACAGTGAATGTTTCAGTAACATGTTACTTAATTCTTTTCGTTCTTTTTCAGTGGAATCGATTTAACTTTTTTTGTTTTTCTTTTTAATGCCCAATTAGTTAGTGAAGGTTTGGGTAAAGGTTTAATAGGGTTTACATTTTTAAATGTTCATACTTAATTATCTTAAAAAGTCCTTTCTCAAGAATTTTAAATAAAAATATTTAAATTTATAGTACTTAAATTAGTTATTTGATCCCTATCCTTAATAAATTGTTTGCCTGTTTACTTAATAATAAGTCCTTTTAAGTCTGAGAAAGTACAAATATCAATAAAGAAAAATATTTAAAGAAAGAATGTTTATCATAAAATATTTTAAATGTATTTTTTTTATCTTTTATTTTCATAGATTTCCATATTAAAAGCAGCTTTCAATTTACTGTTAATAAAAGTTGATTAACAAACATTTAAATTTAAAATATTGATTTTTTTTTTCACTCATTATAATCGTTTGTTGTAGAATTTCACTCTTGACTTTTGAAATTGAGCCAAATTGAATCTAACGAGAAAAAAGTATAAAAATATTGTGATATGTTAATAAAGTAAATAAAGTAATTGCATTGAGTAATCATGGACAAGCATTGTACGTATATAAAGCTAAATATACAATGTGTTCTAACTAGTTAATAATATAAGTCTGGGAATAGAAAGTGTTGAGTTAAAACTTCGTTAGTGCAAATGTACTATGCAAATATAATATAATACAATATAAATATAATGTTTTAATGCAGTCAAAAAAATGTATGAAATAAATACCTATGTTATTTAAGTACCTATTGCATCATTGGTTCAAGTGTTAGTTCTTTTTACTTTCTCATATAAGTATGCAAATAGAGGAAGAAAGTATTGTGATGGGGCAAAAATTTGATTTTCTAATTTTAATTGATAACCCTCTTTTTGTCGGGTAAAGAACTTCCTCTTGCTTTATAAAAATATTATGTATTTAAATACACAGGAAATGAAATACAGGAATTATGGAATTTAAATTCGGTACAATTTTGAATAAGATAAAGTTTTGTTTAAGTATGTTTTTAGAGGAACTGAATTATATTGAATATAACGATAAATATGAATAATAAAATATTTAAATAATAATAAAAAAGTGAAATAAAGATTAAAATGAGAAACCAAATTATATAAAATCACATTATATGTATTATTCAATTCTGAACTAAAAATTATGTCATTGTCATATAAGAATAATGTAATTTAATTTTTTTTACTTTCCTTACCTCATAGGAAAAGTATTGTTTTCACCCAAAAAAATCCAAAATCAATATTTCAAATAAATGTGTTTTAAATACGATTTGAGTGGTTTTAAGCTGGATGTCTCCAGCTGTTTTTTAAGCGAGAGTTGAAAATTGGTAAAAATATTAGTCTTTATACATGTCTTTGAGCTGCCCGGAGAATCATAAATTTGTGACGCCATTATCCATTTTACAGAGTCAGCCGTAAAACGAGTACCTTTACAAGACAAATATATATGTATTTCCACTGAATATCATTTTGAAAAGTTCTGAACTTTGAAATTTTAACGCTAAATCAATTCTGAAGTATTTAGCTAAAATCCGCCCCAATGATACCTCTTTATAAGATAAATAATTTCTCTATATTTCAACTTTTTATCTGCCGACATTTGGAATTATTTCGTAAGGAAAAGTTCCGAGACGCCCTGCGTCCGATTTTTTATTTTTTTTATTTTTTTTTAACATTCCGATCAACTGCATAGGTTATTACAGGACGGGGGATCCGGCCTCTTTACTCATCTGCAGGATGAGATCAGAGTAAAATACGTCTCACCTGTCTGGGATTCGAACTCAACATTTGTGAAATTATACAGTAGACCTATACTAGGTTTCAGAGATGAGTATGCTAATCACTCGGTTTCACCGGCTCTCAACAATTTAATTATTTTTATTTTCTAAAGGATCAAAGATATATTAGAGAATTTACTTTATTATCTAGAATCTTTATTGGTCTAATAATTAATCCAAAAAGTTCCAAATTAAAGGCTTTTAGTAAAAAAAAAAAAATTCTTAATGCTTTTCACTAATCACGATGTCCCCTCATAATTTCTCCAATCTGAGAAAATAATAGTGCGGAAGAGAAATATAGTTATCCTAAATAGACAATAAAATAGTACGCAGATAATTAAGACATAATAACTCAGCATTATCAACTTCTATTATCTACATCATTTTATATGGTAAAAGGAATTCAAAGAATTAAGTATAGTAATAGGTTATAGAAACACCTCAGGCAAGAACAGGAATGACGAGTTGCCAAGATAAGCGCCATTTCGCTATCTCTATTAAATTCTCCCTCATATAAACAACTCCTTTTGTTCTCTTATTATAAAATAAATCTACATCGACAAAACTCGATCAGTAGATTAATCTGGATGTCTTTGTTATCAAACATCGACGTGAGATTAAAGAAATATCGCTTCACTTTTTAATTTCCGCTGTTAGGAATCTCAATTAATAAAGTTAGTAATGTTCTTTCACAATTCCACCTTATCCCTGCGCGAAAAGACAAATTGCTGCTTTCACAATTTGTTTCTAATCGATTTAACTTTACGTTTGCTTAAACCAGTAGGATTTGTTATCTCGCACGTTGAATTTTAAATCCGTTTCTGGAAAGTGTTTTGTGGAATCTAGAATCTTTATTTATTGGAAGTTCGATTTCTTGTATCCTTTGAAATACAAGCCAACTAATCTTTAACGATATGCTAAAATCTCAATTTGCATATCTTATAGTAAAATATATAACTTCTTTTATAATATAAAGGCATAGGCACTAATATCTCTACTGTAGTGGCAAAGGTAGGTACTTTATTGCCATCTGATAAAACAAATATATAACAATTGAGTGCAGCTGAAATTAAAACCTTTTTATTTCCATTATAATAATACATATTTTAAATGCTTTGCATGTCAAGACTAAATTATTTCTACTTTACTGTAGCTATTCTAAAGAATACATTTGTGTTCATTCTCTATTTTATTTTATCATTTTGATACATCAAATAGATTTTTAGAGTTTTACTATTATTATTGATACATTTATATTTTTAAAGAAATAGTAAGTACTAGTTTATTAGATGTGTGAATCAAATCGTGATCACTGTATTGGAGGATGCCAAGATCTAATCAAATGTTTATTTCTTTAAAGCATATTATATTACCTAATTAAATACTCATGCTGATATATTAAAAATAATTAATTATCCTGTGTATTATATCCTTTAAAATTGTTAAATATAACGCGGTATATTTGTAGTCTAAATAGATGAGCTGACAGTATAGGCTAATAATTTTATTTATCATTTACTTTTCCTCACCTCTGTTAGGAAAAGTATTGTTTATTGAGTTTCAAAACTACTTAACTATGGGCACTTAGAAAGGTTTTAAGATTTAAGTATTAATAATTAGTAAGTGGATCGTTGTAGTTTAGTGCTTACCGTACCTTCGCTTGCTACTGCTTGATACCAAGTCCATTGTCGATAGTTTCGATATACCTGGCGATTAGTTTCTAGGGAGGTAAGATATAGTTCACACACAAGATTCTATTAAGTGAATGTGTAAAGTGACTTATTGTCTTCCGTCCAGCAGGACGTGTACTGGATTTGCTCAATGGATCGTCCTAAAGATGGTCTGTATTCTGTCTTGGTTTGTCCTATGTCTTCCGGTTTAGAATCCGAGTCTTAAGACTGTATTTGGGTTTATCCGCTAGGGATTAAGAAAAGAAATAAATGCCAGTTACATTTTTCCGCAATTTTTACAAGAGGTTCGTAACTAGTTATCATAGGAACACGTGGAAACTGGTATGAAGAAGTGGGACTTGATTAGATCACCATCAAGCCCAAATCTGCGATTTCATTTTTTAAATTTAACTAATGTATGTATTAAGATAAATAAGTTACCCTGAGACGTGGAGGTGTCTTTTCATAAGGCCCCCACTTTGTCTTCAACTTGATCTGTAACAAAAACAAAATTTATTAAATCAATTGGGCTAGGATAAAAGATGTAATAGATATCAAATTAAATTTACAATATTAAATCTATTAAATATATTCTTTAGCGAATGTATTTTCTGCCAAAGTAATAAGTCTAGATCTTGTAGAAGACAGCATCATATTATTTCTGATTCCCGACGTTTCAAACCCATTCCAGTACTCCAGGGAGTTGCTTAGCAATCATAGGCAACTGATTCCTTGAATCGAAATGATCCCTGTGATGGGTTAAAAAAATCGTATTCACAAAATCTTTGTTTGACACTGTCTTTCCTGGAATATGTAGGTACTTATTGTCAATTACATTATTGAAATTGTAAACATTTTTAAGAATAAATGTATTTAATAAACGCATGATAATGGTTGGTTCGAATACATTTATACATGTATAACCTAATACTTTCGTTTTGATTATTAAACCGGCCTTAAGAACATAATCTCTTTTAGAATTTTACTTAAGTGATTAGCTTTTGTTTTTTTTATGGAAGTTAATAAAAGTTATGTTATAAATTGTATAAGTTTAATATGAATCTGGGCCGTTTAATTAGAATGTTGAATTTGAAAATTGGTTTGTTAAGAAAAGAGAAAATAGTGGGCTGGTGCAACTTACTTTTTGGCTCGTTTGCAACGTTTAACTTATGAATAATTTGCAAGGTAATAATAAAATTTAGACACGTTTAATGAAGATGTCACAACTTACACTGTTTCTCGGTATTTGTTCTCCCTAAATAACTCAACACGGTTCTTTGCCAAGTAATAAAATAAATCATTAATACAAAGAAGAATGAAGAAAAAAAGAGAATACATATAAATGCTAGCTTTATAGGTGGAAATCTCAATATTTAAATTTTTTATTTAACAGCATATATATATATATATAAAGGCCTTTTAATATAGTTATAAAAATGTCCATTTGAACAGAGGAATGAAAAATATTTGAAATTATGTTGCTATTGTTATGATAATAGTTATTTAAAATTATCGTCGATTAGGAGCTAATAAACACTCTTACTGTCAAAGCTATGATATAATGTAGGATTTCTAATAATGACTCCATGGTATTTATTTATATTTCTAAATTAGCGTTTGTTATGATCCGTGGATCTTTAAAGGGATTCCTTAGCGACAATTCCATTGAAATCCGATCCGGATTCTCGATACGAAGGAAAAACGCAAAAACCGGTTCGGAACAACTCCGGCATAATTACAAAGGACGCAAGAACGAAACAGGGCGCAACTTTCAGCCTGTACACTGTCTGATACGCGCCGTGGCGCTATACGGCGCGCTCTCGATCCGGCGCCATCATCGCCTCACACCTACTTCTTCTAATTGCTTTTCCTTTTCTCCGATCGTTTTACAGGTCAGTTTGACACATAACACGCGAACTCTTGAGCAAATAAATTATCGATCCATAACACTTCACAATTTTTTTTGTAATGCTCCCACCTTCCTTGGCTTGAAGAGAAATAAATTTACATATTCTACGCGCGAAAAATAAATTATTCAAAAAAATGACTCCTTCTAACAAGGGGAGAAATGAAATTCTAGGAATAGCCGACGCCCCAAACCCGTTTTCATCGTGTTACGCACGCCGACTTTGACATATAAACATATTAATTAACTAGAAATTTAATTAATAATCGTTTGAATAATTTATAAGGCGGCTATTATTATTTCCCCAAATTTACACTTCATCTGTTGCAATATAATGACGATTTAAGGGGTTCCACCGCAGACTTGAAAAGACTTAATAATCATCTTCATCAATGGAAATTTGTATTAAATATGTGGGCTTTAAGTCGTTAAATATTTTTCTTTTTTAAGCAAATCAATTATATTTATAAGTATGCATACATTTTTTTAAGAAGTAAAATATTTTAAATCATCAATCATCGCTTTATTCTTAATGCGATTTTGATTTGTGATTAATTTAGGGCCCAAATACAGTTTTATTTTATTACTCAACAATACTTTCAAATGTATTAGCGTCCTATTTATTTTAACCCTTATAGGATCAGGCAAAAAAAAAAAATATATAAAATAAAATAAAAAATTTACAGCAGATTGGTGGTGTCCGTAGTTTTTACCATCTCTACACGTGTGTTTTGGATGACATGTCTCCAGTTTTTTTTTATTGTGGCTCATAGAAGCAATTTCTTAGAGAGGATTTTTGTCAAAATAGTTATTATACTTCTAGTTTTGATTTAATATTGAGTTTTTAATATATATTCAATTATTTGATGGATTTGTATGGTGTTGTGTATTTAAAAATAAAAACTAGTTGGTTTTCATTCTTTTATTGTGAGACGTTTCGACCCTCTAAGGTCATCTTCTCATCACATCATATTCACACTAAAATTGACAAAAAATTAAAATTATTATTAATAACATAATTCCTTATTACTTTAATTATTTAACAGTTTCTATAAAATTGGTCTTTGAACAATGCTATTAAATATATCCATACATATATATATATANAAGGGGGTGGTTTTCTAGGCAAAACACTAATCCTTAAAGGGTTAAAAACAATTAAACGATATTGTACTCGAATTTTAGGATATTTAAATAAACAAGTCATATCATATTTTAGACTATAGATTATACAAAAAATGGTGTTGCATGCCAGAGTTCAAAGCTTACACATCGGCTCTCATTTCTTCGGCTTTTATCCTAGTTTTAGCTTAAAGTTTATTTTTATTTTTTACCAAGAGATATAGTGTATTATTTAGGACATCTTTCCATATTTCCATTTACTTGCTACCTTATCCTAAAGTCTGTGCATGTTTACAAACCTCTTCCTCCCCCACCTGCCCTGTAAGAGCTGGAGTACCTCAGGGTAGTATTCTTGGACCTCTCCTATATTCCTTCTACACATAGTATCCCTCAACCTCAACACTCTTTCTCAGTCCTTGCCACCTTCGCAGGCAATACTATCACTGTCCACCATGACCCTCCAATTCCATCTAATAACATCCAAAGTCACCTTATCCTTCTCGAACCATTGGTTAAAATAAAATTGAGGATCCGGAATAATGAACTGAAAGTGCACATTTCACTTTTACTCTTCGACATAGCACCTGTCCTCCAGTCATTCTTAACCAAGTCCTCATTCCTCAATCTAGTACTGTCCGTTACCTTGGCCTTCACCTTGATCGACGACTCGCCTGGTAACATCACACTAAGACTAATATAAGCGATTTATTATAACAATTTTTGTTCATTGTGATAATAGAAAAAAAGATTAAAAATATGTTTACAATTAGTTTTACTAAGTTGAAATGAGTTCCCACTTCTATAAAAGTGGTTCCCTGAGTTAAATGAGTTGCAAGTATTAAGTTTTTATTACATCAGAGCTTTTACTCAGGAAGTCTGATCATAACAATAATAATGTGTACTTCAGTAAAAAATAATTATACATTAATAATAATTATCAGGTTAGCTGACCCTAAAGCTTGTCTCTAGTCTGCGACATTTAAATTTCCCATAGGACTTTATACGTAGAGTTATGTAGTATGTAGAATGTAGAAGGGCTATCTGTATATATATTCTACGAATATATGAATACAGTGTATTACACTATATAAAAAATAACCATATTTTTTCCTACATTTATATATATTATTTATTACATCATTAATTATATTATACATTTTAGAAAGTGAGTGAGAGAAACTAAACTTTATCAAAAAATAAGATCAAATTACGTAGCAAGTATTTTAAAATGTTTTATATAAATATATGTATACATACTTGTAAGTCCATATAATTTATTTATATATATTCTTCCTATATACTGTTAGTTGTTTTAATAATATATGTGAATGTTTAGGAAGAGAGTATTTTTACACATATAACATTAATTTTTTTAGTCGTAAAATCGGCAAGATTTATTTATTAGCTTTTTGTGTAAATTATCAATTTATGCTCAGATAATCTCCCAAGCAGCTTTTAGTATTAGCGGTTAGTTGTTTTCATTTTATTGATTTATTTCAGTCAGATCACGTAAATAAAATTAATGCTTCCAATAAGTCTGAATTTAATTATTTAGAGACCGGTTAGGAAATTTATCTTAATCTTTGTCTTGAGTATTAATAAAATTTGTGTTTAGTTCAGTTGTCTACAAAAGAATTTGAGTTTTTAAAATTATTAATATTTAATTTTGTAGTAAAATGTTTAGAGAAGGAACATAATAAAATATTTATTTTAATGAAGTACTAATTTTTTTAAAAGCCGTTTTAAATTTTTAAAAAAATTAGATCTATTTTTTTCATATAGGTTAAAATTAGCCAATTATTGGTCCCATATAAATTTCAACCTTCTACCTCCATTTGTTCTCTTTCACATGCGCACAAACATAAATCTGATTACACCTACATCTTCAAGTGTATGATTTTTATGAAATTTGGATATTTTATCACACGTAGCTCACGGATGGCCCCAGATTAATTTCAACTGTACACTAGGGTGGCCCTTAATTTTTAACTTTTTTTTTTCTTTGCTCCCAACCCCTAATTTTGTTCGAATACATGAAAAACATATTCCATAAAAATTTTAGACCGATCGGAGGCGATTAACCCGTGCCGCCGGGCCTTTAAAGTTTTATAATGGTCAAAATTGCCAATTTTGGTTACATCACTATACTTTTTTAACATTAGGGTGTGGTAAAATAACATATAAAGGTAAATACATACATGTTTTGTAAACTAGACATATTAAACTTATTATCCTGACCTAGAACAAACCTATTATTGGCTTGGTTCGAAATTTAATGATTGACATACATAACTTTTTTCATTTTTTTCTGTCTTTTCTTAATAAAATAGTGTATTATAAAAAAAAA
>KZ651187.1:45356-59148 GCA_001010745.2 Gerris buenoi | reverse complement strand
CATTCCCCAGTTAAGATTGTAAATTAATTTGAAAGGGGGCGTGGAAGGATTTATTCTTGACTGTGGGGTCTCGGTAAAAAAACCTTTGGGAACCCCTGTTCTAGAGCGTCCAAAAAAAGTTAAGGTTAAATAACTGTCGGTTTAGAAGGAAGTATAATAATCTACGTCAATATATCGTCAGAAGTACTTTGATTTAAGAAATAATCAAGTGATCATGGGCTAAAAAGGACAATTTTGATTTCTAAATTCCTGATTTCCTTTGTTAATTTCTGAGAATGTCTTAATTAAGTTTAAAACGTTTTAGAAGAACTTATTAAGTTCTAGTTTATCCGGTGATAAGTGGGGATCGCCAACGTTTTGATCCTACTACTAGAACCACTTTTAAGTATGAGGCCGTTGATTATGTTCTCACTAACAATAGTTTTAGATCTTAGAAGTAAATAAATAACAAAGGAAAAAATCATATATAAAAATATGTATGATAAGTTGATAAGTGATCTGACGACAATAATAATCAGTGAAACTCTACCTCTAATTAAACATCTATGTATCTTAGTTACAAGCAACATTAAAGATGTACCATTAAAAAATATTGTAAGCAGGGCTCTATGTTGGTCGTATATTCTGAAGTCTAATTTCCTCATTGTGGCTATGTACCGAGAGACTTTAAGGACCCAAAACACGCATACATGTTTGCGTCTACATGATGTTTGACGGGTATGGCCTAAATTTGCCCGACATAAGGTTTGCGCAAAATCGTGTATGGGGGCCTTTACACTATTGTTGAACGGAGTATTCATCGAAAAACCAATTATTATTATTTTCATACAGTTACCCTTCTTTTTTTAAAAATTAAAAAATATACGTTAGATCTCTCTCATATATCTAGGATTTTAACATTGCTTGTTTGAAAGATGTTTACGTAAATTGATTAGAAAATTATTTGTTTTTCAGCATAATAAGGTTAGCATATCCACTAAACAAAAAATTATAATAATTACAAGATAANTCATGTAAAAAACTAAGAAATTGTGACAAATTAAAAAAAAGATGTAATAATGACAAGATAAAAAGAAAGTTATATATACTACATTTTTAAATTTTCTGTGAAATCATATGCGATGTTGATAATATAATTGTCATTGTTATAATATAATGTTAGTGAAAAAAATAGTTTTAAATTTATTTACTTCATATAAATGACAACCATCTAGAGAGCTTATCTTAAACTTATAAAAGGACAAATCTTTGTACAACGGATCTCGCCAACACCGAATATAAACAGTGCCATTGATATGCCCTCGAGTAGGGACAGTAAGAGAAGAAAAATAAAAATGTTTACAAGTAAAGAAGTACAGAGGCTGAAAAATTAAACCTATACCTAGACACAAGTGTAAACAAACCTGGGTGTCACACGTCAATTAATTTATTTCTTTCTTTAATTTTCCTTTTTCGCTGTCATTCAATGTTAATCTCTAAATAAAAAATCACAAATTTGAAACCCGTCAAAGTGAAGATTGTAAATATGGGACGTGTCAAAATAAAAATAACTTGCGGATTTTTTCCAAACTAACTTTCCATACAGCAAAATTTGCTGAAAACGAATTAAATTCTGCTGAAAGATGGCTAAAAGTATTAAAATATTGCATTGTCATCGTGTTCTGAGCTATTCTAAAAGTTTCAAAAGTCAAGCTACTCGGGAAGTTAGTTAAAAATCGATTGCAAGATTTGTACTGGACAAACAAACAAGAAAGCAAGCTTATAAAAACGTAGTAAAAAAGCATTTAATTCTATTCTTTTATTTTATATACATACTAAGTGTTTTTCTTTCTTTTTATTGACTTGGTATAATTAACTCCTGTTTTCTCTTAAGCGAATTGAAAAGCATGAAATGCCTTGTGGCAAGTGTCGAGAGTACGACTTAGTAAGCAGTTGGCCACCATGCCCCCCACTAAGTCGTTTAGCCACTCCTTCCTGAATTACTTTACTCTAACTCGACCGGTTCAAACCCGCCATTTACAAACAACAAATTACCTAACCTCAGGTTCATTCATACATTCCACTACCCCCACTACCGACTAATCTGTCTTCACAGTTCTACTACTAGATTCTATTGATCCTTCATTAATATCTCGTGTTTTACAAATTGGATACTAAAATTGCTGTTTGTTTTTTTTTACTCGTTTATGTTATATGTTATTAATTACATATATTTTTATTTGTATCGACGAATTTAACCTATAGGATAATTGTATGCTACTCTGTTAGATATAAATTACTGGGTACATATAATAAAAATCCGAGGTGTAAAAGCCCGTCCTGAGCTTACGTCCTTCAAAGGGTGTACGAGTATACAACAATATTTGAAGTACATGAAGCGTGGTCGGCGTGTCGCTGCACAATATACATATATCGCTGGACATGGTATATCCGGACATCCCATGTCTTTTTTGTCGGAAATCCCTGTGGTTGTGGTGATAAGCGTTATCATCACGAGTAAGAAAGAGGCCGGTTTCGATTTCTAAAAACTCTGCCAATTAGTGTGGCACATAGCTTCCTTGCATCCTATTTCGTAAAATTAAATGTATTTATGCTTTTAAAACTTACTAGGTTGGTTCCAACCCCCCTATTTGTACCGTCCTTTCTATCGTCCCGCGGATCGTATGGGAATCGTTTAGGACAGGTTTTATACACATGCTCTAACATTGTACTGTAATAAAATCATATTAGGTTGGACGGGTTAAGGACTATAATTCGCGCTGTATTAAAAACATTCACGGAAACCTAACAGTTTGAGAACCTTCCTGTTGTTGATATTTGTGACTATTGACATAACTGCGCATTTCATACAAACCAGTGGTATTGTCAGTATTGGTATGGTATTGTCAGAAGATCGTTGGGACCGTACAGTGAACGGTTCGCAAACGATCTCTGCCCGGGTTGGAACAGTTTGAAGGACAGTACGAAACCCTGTCACAAGTCGCCTTGAACGGCTTTTAAGGTTACTTTGCCTTACTAGATAGACTAACGGATATTGTCATTATTATTTACAGAAGTGTGATATTTTCACACCTTTACCCTTCACCCTTTTCCCTTGTCCGAAAGGAATATTTGAGCATTCCCCAGTTAAGATTGTAAATTAATTTGAAAAAAAGTCAAACAAAGTAATATAAACAAATGGTGGGTAACCAAGTAAAATCTTGCCACATCCGATCTAATTTACTTTGTTTTGTTACCCACCTTAAGGAGTGAGTGAATTTTTTAAATTAGATACATAAAAATTTTTCACTTAAAAAAAAGGATCTTATCCTCTACCTTCGGTATGCTCTACAGCAAAATTTATAGCAAATCAAATAACAGCTATACTTGTATAATGATCTACTCGCAGTAAAATTAAACTGTCTTTCTCAGACTATCCACGGATTAGGGATTAGCCCAGGTGGTAAGACTGATAAAGAGAGAATTGCCTGCTCCTGGTGATTGGTGATAAACCAGATAATAGGAGAATTGCCTCCTCCCTTTGAGGTATAAACCTGGAGATGGGAAAGTTGCCCGAACCCTATAGTTGGATAATAAGAATTTAGACGATGGGTCTTTTGTAGGCTGGTACCGAAGTGCGCCAGGCCCCCCTTCGGATTAGAAAAAGGTTACGGTCGAAGTGCGCCAGCCTCTTAGTTAAAGGGTGAGGTCAGGTAACCCGGGTTATACCTCTTGCACCCCGTTTAAACTCAAAGAACTTTGTAGCGGACTTCGAAATTGAAATCCAACAAGCCGTTCGAAATGTCTTACCAAGCACTTTGGAAAAATTCAGGATTTTGNAATGAGCCACTCTTGAGGGTGAGTTATCGAGTTGTTTGAGTCTATTGAAACAAACTTTAAGGATACTACCCTCTTCCTGACTATGTAAGTGGTTCAACCACCTGAACAGCTGCTTCATTATATGAACTGACAGTGGTGTTAAGTTAAATTCCGTCCTTATTAGATAGTGAGGGACATTTCTTTTATTATTTCTTTTATTTGCATGGTAGTAAAACTAAACCGTCTTTCTCGATCTACGGATTCTACGATCTACGGATTAGGGATTTGCCTTGACAGGTGGTAAGTGGTAAGACTGATGAAGAGAGAATCGCCTGCTCCTGGTGGTAAACCAGATGATAGGAGAATTGCCTCCTCCCTTTGATAAACCTGGAGATGGGAGAGTTGCCTGAACCCTGAAGTTGTATAATAAGAATACATTTAGACAATGGGTCTTTTGTAAATAAAAATATGTACCATTGTTACGTATGTTTTTTTAAGATGTTTCCAAGAATATATTCTTCTGAAAATGATAATAAATACAATTTTAAGGACGTATTATTTCTTCTATTATACCTATACAATACTTTTAATAAAAATAAAATTTATTTGATAATTTTTATGAGATTTATTTTTAGAACCTTTACTATTTTTAGTCCATATTCTATTTTAGTATAAATCATTAAATATCGATTCATGATTCATTATTTAACATTGAACCTCAAACCGCATATCCATTTATTTAATCCTTTTTTTATGACCGAGATATAACGTAATAAGTATTCATATAAATTATTACGCTTGATAGAATGTGGTCACAGAAAAGGTTCAATAAGTTATGTACAAGGAAACTTATAAGCTCTTATAGTGTCACACTTAGCACGTTTATTGTTATTCTTCTATACTTTGATATTCTATTTTCGTATTAGAGATAAGGAAAGTATATTTTTAGACACTATTTTGCTATGCATAGTGTTTTGTTAGATTTTAATAAATGACTAACTATGTTGACATAAATTCTATTTGTATTTTGATTACATTACTTTTTACCTATTCAGGTTTTATATCCGGTGAGATTTTCAGAATTTTTTAAAATTTTAATCAATAAAATAACACAAAATAATACTTAGCTATTGAGACTATAGCATTAACTACTTATGCTTGATATTTTTTTAAGCTTCAAAACATAATTTACTTTGAATTAATAATAAACGACATATCCTTTCTCATTTGAGGGTTCAACATTTCTGCCTATTAATTGGGGAGACGGGAGAAGTTTTAATTGATCAACTTAAGACACTGAGACTTAATTTGTTGCAATCTTAAAAAATATAGACTGCAAATTGGTGTGACACATAGCTTCCTCACATTCTATCACGTACTTTATTAATTTTATGCTTTTACAAGCCATTATTGTCTAATTTGTTTAATTGTTTCCCCCGTTTTTTTAATCTGTGAAAATTGTTTTGATTTTTTACTTGAATTAAAGTATAATTAAGCAAAAGTTAAAGAGCGCAGACGGTTCAAAGTAATCTGGGGCTATCTGCGGGCTACTTTCTATAAACTATAAAAGTTTCATTCAAAATAGATAAGTACTTTCGAAGCTTTAGGTGTAAATAAATGTATGTTTGTGCGCATGTGGAATAGAAACAAATAGGCACAGAAGGTTAAATATTATAGGGGCCCTAAAATGGGCTAATTATGACCTACCACCCAAATTTCATTAAAATTGAACGTGTAGTTTTTAAGATATGGCGGTTTCGCAAAAATTGAACGACAGACCGACCTACAGACCGACAGACTGACAGACCGACAGACCGACAGACAGACACGGAACCAAAAATGATCCCTGATGTCTGAAACGGGTTTCTGTCTTGGAATTTTTGAAATCGGAGACCTAAAGATTTTACGTTCTTCAGAACGATCACATAGCTTCACCTTCGGTAAGTTCGGAAGCAAATAATATTTGCAGTCACTACTTCTTTAATCTCTCCAAAAACATTATTGTTTTGGAGTTCTAGTTCTAGGTATTTTTTTTTTGTTTTTTGTTAATACTTCTCTGCATATATAATACTAACTGAGTATACATAAGTTAAATGGGAAACCATTATTTGATCAATTCATTGGATACCTTAATTTATTTTGTAAGTTTTTTGATACTAAGAAAAAGCACACATCTGAATTAAACTACAAACTACTGATTCTGATGTTCATAGAAATTGAAATTAATAATGATTGGGCATTCAAACTCTTGATGACCAAGATGATATCTTCCATTTTTCTTAAAATAGAAACCAAATTAATGGTTTAAATATTATTCAAATCGAATTGTTATAAACATTGAGACAAGAGAAGTTATCAAAGAAAAAGAAATTTCATTATTATTTACGATGACTTTATACAGTAAAATACCAAAGAGGTTTTTATGATGGTTATTCAAAAGCCATCGACTTCATTATTATCAGCGTGTATTCAAAGCTTTTGATTTAAAACCTCGTGAACTCAATTTTTGATACCTAATAGCTTCTAATACAAGTACGTATATATTTTTATATGTTTATATTTTAAAGCAGCAAACGTGAATTTTATCGTAATTAACTTGTAAACTTGAATAATTTAACACCATCATTTCTTTATTGCCACAATAAAATTGTTGTAATGTATTGTTGTTATTTAAGAAATGTATACTCATTGATTTTTTCTTATTAATCATACTATTTAATGATTATCCTTGGGCATAAAGTTTATGTTTTCCTTGGAGTATACATATATTAAACAAATATATTCTTTATTTTGATACTTTATAAAATACATTTGCCGTACTTTTACCAAATGCAGTATGATTATGAATTATCAGATACATATTGTGCAATTCTTTTTCTATATTTATTTGTGTTTAATGTCAAAGGGTTGGGCATTGGGCATGTTCTGTAACCCGACTGAGCCCCTTCATTATTTTCTTTCAAGGATCAGTTCAAATATACTTCTTATTTTATTGGGTCATAATTTGTTTACATTTCCTTAGTCAATGAATTTTCATCAGGTCGAAGTTAAATTATTTAATTTAACTTTAAATAATTAAACTCGGTTAAATGTAGGGCCGGATTTAAAGTGTGGGCGCTCCTAGGCCCAAGAGTTTTCCTTCATACCATTGGGCCTCTTCATACCATTGGAGGGGGGGGGGGGGGNTAATTGCTCCTTCAAAATTTATAAGGTAATAAATTTCATGATTTCACTTTTCCCAGAATTTTGAATAATACTATGTATACGAGTACATTAAACAGCTTAGTTCGCTTATAATTTGCCACGATATTATTATTGGTGTTTGGTTCACAGTTATAATATTTCTACTGCATACCTAATCTAGTTATACATACAATGCACATAAATTTATTTTCGTTTAAATTAATTTACATGGCAATTGCTTTGCCTAGTAAGTATTATTGAACAAGAAAAATTCACGCTGATTCCACGAGTAACTCGCACAGCTTTATTTTTTATTCTCAGTTGACTTATTAAATATATAGGTGTGAAGGAATGGGGATTGTTCTCTGAGGTAGGGTCGTTATCGCTTTTATATGTTTATATATGTAGATCGACATGAAATACCGATACTGGAGGTAGTATTCCATAGTTAGTAAACAAGTATATGAACATACTAGTATACTGGTATGAAGGTATGAACATATATATTACAAGTGGAATACATTACCAGTGCTGTAATAGCACATTACGCGTCTAGTGCGGAAAGAACCATTTTGCATGCGATTGTTGAGTTTGCACCCGAGCGATAGTGAGAGGGTAGTAAAACCACATGAGGAAAGCAAAATGCAAAATGCAGTTTTCGAACGATTTACGTACTTTATCCATGATTGTTGGATTTTTATTATAAATACAAAAAAAAACTTTGTCGAACCGAAAAAAAAAAATCTTTATGATGACAATTTTAATTTTTTCCCATAATATAATCAGTTATGAAAATAATTTGAGAATCAATATCGCTGCAATTTCCACCATATTTACCCAACTATGTTGATGAGGTGGTTTCATCGCTGTCATTTGCAATTTGATTCGTACTTTTTAAAATGCCTGCTAAATTTTCAATTACAACTCGGCAGGCGTCGTGACGAATAGACCGTCCAATCTTGGATATATTTTATAGTTGTAAGGACACTTTTTCTTTAGGATAACACATCTTTGCGTGTTAAGGCACTCAAAAAAATAAAAAAGTTCCTGCAGCAATTAACAGTAATTACACACATCAATAAACTGCGCCCCCAAACATAGTGCACCCCTAGGCCAGGGCCTAATGGGCCTATGGGTAAATCCAGCCCTGGTTAAATGTCGCTCAAAAATATCTTAATTTTTGTTATACATACATAAGTATATGTGATATGTTTAGATAAATAAGAAGGTAACAACAATCGGTAAATAATTACTAGTGGAATCAATATTATAAATTTGGTACTTCTTTAGATTTTTACACTTCCTTTTTTACAGTATAAATTATTCACGAATTAACTATTAAGACAGGGATGTTTAGTCCAATATATTTTGGGGCAAAGGAATGTCATACTTCTGTTTTTTATAAAGGGGGCAACAGTCTAAAGAAGAACATTCCGTTCACCTTCTTTAGATTGTTATTTCCCTCTGTTTGTTTGTAAGAGGAGTAACAATCAAAAGAAGTTCCATAAAATTTATATTTGGTATGTGTGAATGACAGTAAACGTAAATCAATTTTATCAATAACCGTTCCTCAGACCAGTGGTGTAGTTAGGGAGGTACAAGGGTGGACGTTGGACGTGGACAGAAGCTGTCCCGCGGCTAAATATTGTGTGAGCGCAAAATTGAATTCGGCGACCTTTTTTTTATTTTTTTTTGTAATCGGTCATCAGATGAAGATGACTACAGCTAGGCCTTTGTCACAAGCAGGATATTTATTATAAGTTAACCACTTAGTTATTAGTTGTTATGTGCAAGTTGTACTTGACTTTTAAAATATAAAATTAAGTTCTACTCAGCAACTTCTCCTGTGAAACTATCGTTTCCCTCAAGAAATATCATTTTAAAGGCTTTAAATGTGAAGGCAACAACACTTTTTCTTTACTAACTTTTTACTTGAAAAAACAAAACAAAAAAAACATGCCATTAAGAATTATTATTTAAAATAATACAATGCATTGTACAATTGTGACCTACAACGTATGTACACAATTAAACTACTGATCTCCAATAAATATATGCTCTTAATCTTTATCATTTGCCATTTTCGATGTTATAAAAAACTAAGTAACTTCTCAAAATTAAATATAAAATTCACTGAATGTACACATTTATTTATTTAGGTTAATTACCTAATTTGGCATAATTTTATGTAAGTGTGTATTCATTATGCATCATTATGACAATTTGTACAATTTATATTAAAAATTCCTGTTATCTTTAATCTGTCCTTTATTATTTGTACATGTTTAATTAACAAGTTTTTAAAATTAGCATTTGAATCTTATACACTAAAATAAATAATTGAGACGTAAGAAAGCTCATTTAGTATTCTGATGTGTATATAAAGATAATTTCTTTTAACAAATTCTTGTTTAATGTTATTTCAGTAATGTTGTTCGTACTTCAATATATGAATAAGTCTCCTTTACTTGATTATACAAGAATAAGTAGTATATTATTTTTTTACAAGCCTTTGAAACAATTTTATGAATAATAAATTAAAATATACAGAGATAAGGAACATTCTTAAGGATGGAGTGTTTCTTTAAAATAAATATATAACAACGCGTAACAAGTTTTTTTATAGCTTATAATATATAATGTTATAAAGCTTCAATTAATTGTTTTATCTGCAATTAAAATGTCTAACAATTCAATTTAAAAAAAAGAGAAAATATCTCAACACCATACATGGATTTACTTTAAATAAACTTGGAAGAATCGTAAATATAAAAATATGTTCGTATTTTTACGACTTATTTGAGGTATACATGTACTTATACCTTACTATCTTGCCATTACCTTATACATATTCGCGAGTTTCTTATCGGAAGATCATAATAAATTATTTTATAAGGTGATACTAAACTCTCAAGGAAACCTTGTTGGATGTTGAATTATGTTAAATTATACCAAGTTTCGTACACATGATACAGAATAATATGTTACAAATCTATAGTGTAATATACATAATTTTTTTTTTTTTTGTAAATTACATGATATTAACATGTGCTTTAATGTTTTGTCATGTAGGACATATGTAAAAGTGTTTCGTTGTGATAATCATTGATCTAAATTTATAGTCTTTCTACTATAGTTATACATTGTTGTATTACATTGGTTGCTGTGAAGAATCTCGTTGTTACCAATTCTCCTTATACCTAAACACCTTAAAAATGTCTTATACCTGAGCATTAATGGTATTTTAAATGTGTAAATTAATAAAATGAAGACATTTTTTCTAGTGGTTTTGTACTGGAGTCACTTGAATTCAGTGTTGCCAGATGTCTTTTTGAGAAACTCACCATTTTCTCTTTTGAAGAAAGACGTCTCTCCATTCTGAATCCGACTATCTCAATTTCTGCCTCAACCTCTGTCAACTTTTTATACCTATTCTTTCTCTTAAGCGTTTTGACTCGTCTCACCACCCCTGAAAATAACCACTTGTTATAAAGCCTTTGCACAATATAATTACTTAAGTGGAAATGCGTCCTTCTTTATTCCTAAATAAGTGGCTTATCAAAAGTATTCTCCAATTGCTTTACCCCTAAACATATCAAAACATAAGTCATTACTCTCTACCATTTTGACAGTTACTTCAATTGGTTAAATATACATTTTTAAAACACATCTTCTATTGAACTCCACCTAAGTGTCATCTTGATTGTTTTTATCTGAATATAATATACATTAAATCATCAACTGTTTGTTTCTCCAATGTGTGGTATTTATTCATTATCATTTTAAAAGGAAAATGATTATTTAAACTTTGTGTGAAGACCAAAAGTTTTATTTTATTTTCCTTTAAAATNCATGATTTTACATGTGCTTTAATGTTTTGTCATGTAGGACATATGTAAAAGTGTTTCGTTGTGATAATCATTGATCTAAATTTATAGTCTTTCTGATATAGTTATACATTGTTGTATTACGCATTGGTTGCAGTGAAGAATCTCTTTGTTACCAATTCTCCTTATAGCTAAACACCTTAAAAATGTTTTATACCTGAGCATCACTGGTATTTTAAATGTGTAAATTAATAAAATGAAGACATTTTTTCTAGTGGTTTTGTACTGGAGTCACTTGAATTTGGAATAAAGAAAGACGTTTCTTCAGTCGGAATCAGATTCCCATCTCTGTCTGAATTCCTACACATGTTACTTGAATTAGGAATAAAAAAAAGTCCCTCCTGCCTGAATTAGATTCCAACCTCTGTCTCAACTCCTGCACTTTTTACTTGATTAGGAATAAAGAAAGACGTCTCTTCAGTCTAAATTAGATTCCAACCTCTATCTCAACTCCTACACCTATTACTTGATTAGGAATAAAGAAAGACGTCTCTTCAGTCTGAATTAGATTCCAACCTCTATCTCAACTCCTACACCTATTACTTGATTAGGAATAAAGAAAGACGTCTCTTCAGTCTGAATTAGATTCCAACCTCTATCTCAACTCCTACACCTATTACTTNTTTTTTTTTTGTAAATTACATGATATTAACATGTGCTTTAATGTTTTGTCATGTAGGACATATGTAAAAGTGTTTCGTAGTGATAATCATTGATCTAAATTTATAGTCTTTCTACTATAGTTATACATTGTTGTATTACATTGGTTGCTGTGAAGAATCTCGTTGTTACCAATTCTCCTTATACCTAAACACCTTAAAAATGTCTTATACCTGAGCATTAATGGTATTTTAAATGTGTAAATTAATAAAATGAAGACATTTTTTCTAGTGGTTTTGTACTGGAGTCACTTGAATTCAGTGTTGCCAGATGTCTTTTTGAGAAACTCACCATTTTCTCTTTTGAAGAAAGACGTCTCTCCATTCTGAATCCGACTATCTCAATTTCTGCCTCAACCTCTGTCTTAACTTTTTATACCTATTCTTTCTCTTAAGCGTTTTGACTCGTCTCACCACCCCTGAAAATAACCACTTGTTATAAAGCCTTTGCACAATATAATTACTTAAGTGGAAATGCGTCTTTCTTTATTCCTAAATAAGTGGCTTATCAAAAGTATTCTCCAATTGCTTTACCCCTAAACATATCAAAACATAAGTCATTACTCTCTACCATTTTGACAGTTACTTCAATTGGTTAAATATACATTTTTAAAACACATCTTCTATGGAACTCCTCCTAAGTGTCATCTTGATTGTTTTTATCTGAATATAATATACATTAAATCATCAACTGTTTGTTTCTCCAATGTGTGGTATTTATTCATTATCATTTTAAAAGTAAAATGATTATTCAAACTTTGTGTGAAGACCAAAAGTTTTATTTTATTTTCCTTTAAAATGATGATACATTAAATGCTTAAAAATATTATAATGTACCCTCACTTCCGTCAAATAGGGACAGAGCCTCTTTACTTCGACTGTATTTTTCTCTCGTGTGTGATAGCGACTCATCATAGAAGAGGTGTAGTTCATTAACCAAACAACGTAACAACGTCTTCACACAAAACAATTGTATTTGTAACAATTGACCGGTGTCGGCTGTTCTAAAGCAGCCTTCTTCAGATAATCTGTGTAGATTATAAATAGGTTATATAGATTAGAATAGGTTATAAAAGTACAAGTTTTCTTGTTAAAAAAACTTGTACTTTTAGAGTCTCTTTATAACCTACAGAGATTTATCTGAAGAAGGCTACTTTAGAACAGCCGAAACCGGTCAATTGTTACAAATTAATACAATTATTTTGTGTGAAGACGTTGTTTTGGTTATTGAACCACATTTCTTCTATGATGAGTCTCTTAGCGGTTTTTCACACTCACGCGATTTCTTCTTTTTGCAACTTTCTTAATATATACCTATAAAGAAAGTATTGTCGGACTGACAATTGTGGGAACTATCCTACTCTATCACTAAATTTCAGTATATTTTTTAATTTGTGATATCCTTTTCCTCCATCTCTCATTTTATATTTCTCTTTTTCCTCTATTTTTTCGTTACCGTTTTATTTTGTTACATACTTATCAATCCTTTTTTTTATTATCTCCTCCTTTTTCTTATCATACTCAAAGTCTTCTTTCTCTCTATGTATTATATAAGCAACAGTCTGTATTATCTAATTGGTTACCTCCTCTTTTCCACTCTTACATTTTAATTTGCATTCCTTGTCTATTCATTTCCCTTTACTCTCTCTCTCTCTCTCTCTCTCTCTCTCAATAGTAAATCACTGTCAATAATTGAACTAATCGTTCACCACAATTGCAAATTTGTCGTTCATAAGTTGATGTTCAATAAGCCAGTGAATACTAAAAAGAAAGAAATAAAAAGTTGCATCTAAAATTAGCTAACGTGTTGATATTTTTAGTTAACCACGATTTTAAATGAGTTGACCGCATAATAGCATATTAGGCAGTCAAAAGACAAGAAAAAATAGTAATAAGAATATTCAACTGTTTCTTCGAGGTCCTTAACCTTAGCCACGATGAATCACGTCATAAATTAACGTTCTCTGTTAACTAAGTTAGAGTAAAAGCTTTTTTTCTAAATAACTTTGGCTAGTTCCTATTGAAAAGTTAAGGCTCCAAAAATCGATTAATATACTTGTAGCCAATAGAATTCAATCGTATTTTTTAATATTATCATTTTAATACATATGTGGTTTTTTTTTTTTTCACTTTAACTCTACAGAAAATATTTTTCAGAATCGTTGTATAATATAATATACATATTGTATTTATATGTATAGTATATTATTGTATATTATGTATCTATACATAGATATGGTAAAGATTTTCCAGATAAATGATCGA
>KZ651187.1:13305-23757 GCA_001010745.2 Gerris buenoi | reverse complement strand
TTTAAAGTATTTTATTCTAATTTTAAATTAAATAAATGCAAGAAATATTTATAAGTTTTTAAGTAAAGAATGGAATTAAACTACTATGACAAAAAAACCTTTATTAAACACTAATTTTAGGTACTTTTTTTTACCTTTTATGTTGGAATTTATTTTTTTAAAGAAATCAAGATCATTAATGTTGCAGAAGATTCACTCATTTTGATTTTTTTTAAGTCCCTGCATTCCGCTGTGTTTTGCAACTTGGCTTAAAGTCAAAATAAAAACGGTTTAATAGGTTTTTGAATTTTTATGACCGGAACTTGCTTCTCTCTCCTGCGAATCTTTCTTCAAATGTATACTGTTATCTTATCTATATATCTATCTAGCTAATTTGAAGAAATAAAACTACCTATAAAAAAAACTCTTTAAGTACCTATTTATTTATGATCGACAATTGTAATTACATATTAATAAACCTAGTAGTGAAAACATTTTAAAACTACCTACTTAATATAATTACTAGTTCGCTTAATTATATTATTTTATATAAATAGAAAGTACTTTAAATTATGAATGATAATGAAGTAATAAAAAATAAAGAATTTTTACTTCTGTAAGGATAAGTAAAATGTGATATTGTTTTACGACATTTAATATTTTAATACAGTTTTCTTTATAAATACGTATGTACTTCGGTGTTTGTTGTTAACCGGATTAATTATCTAAAGGCATTTACGTTGTTTATAACATGTAATAGTTCCTAGATAACCAAAAGCCTTCTAAAGCAATCACATCATATTTTTCTCATAAATATTTGATATTTCGATAATAAAACAATTAAACAAAGCACAAGATGACGTTAAAGATTTTGTTGACAAGCGTCCGTGGGCACGTAAGGACAAGGAATAGACCAATAAGACATGGACCAGTGACCACGTGATCGTGCTTTTGTCACTTTAGTTCGGGTTGAGCTCGCTTGAGAGGGTGGGGGTGATGGGGGATGGGTGTCGCATAATGAACCACTTTTCAAATCGCATTGCCCCCTCTACCCCTTTCTTACTCTGAGATACAAAGGTTTTTTTCCTTAAACAAAATCGACAAGTGTGAAAACATTAAACATTTCAAATTTTAATGCAGTTTTATTTAATGTGACTAAGCTCCGTTTTTCACGGGGTGACATACGATCACAACATATGTCTTAAAAGCAGTGGGCGCTAACTTTTTATTACCTCCAACGAACGCTTGCATTAAAATCTACTTCTTTTTCTTAATCCTCCAAAAAACATTAAATGTAAATGGCCGGAATGCAGAATTCCAACGAATAACAAAAAAATGTTGATAACCCCACGCTTTTATGTTTAGTAACATAAGCATATACTGTGTGATCGCTCGGAGTACTCAGGCCGTTTAGAAAATGTAATCTCTCCTTTTTAATGCACTCTTCATAAAAGCGAGTTTATACTTTTTTATTTAAATTTTATGTACCTATTATTTCTCCGTACATTCCATCCTCTTTCGCATGTGCACAGCCAAATATTTTTAGTTATTTTTATGTTTTGAATATTGCTAGGGAGCACACTCCTACGTGGTACACTAGACTGTACTATGTGCTACACTAGATTTTTTTCGATGTCAATTTTATGCTATAATTTATCAGGTAGGGATTTTTTTAGTCCTATACATTTTTTACACTCATAACATTTTTAAATCGTATTCGAGTAGTCGCCATTTTAGACTACAGTCTATAAGATTAGAGTTGGCACAATCAAAAGGCGGGAAAATGTTGAGGGAAACGATTTTATTGGTCCCCCATGTTGAATGCAAGTTTAGAAAAAACATGCTCTACTCTACTCCTGTTCCACAAAAAAAATATAACATGGCAACACCGATTTTCTCTTTTTATAACCCCAAAACTACCTCCACATTTGTTGTTTCCTGCCTTCGATTGAGCCAACTCTAATCTTATAGACCGTAGTGTAAGATTCTCATTTAAGTCCACATAACGAGATGCTTAAGGTGTATAAAGCTGAGGGTTAGAAACTGAGAAAGTTATTATAGCACAGAATTAAATTTTCTTAAGAGGCAAAAGGTACTAAAGAAATAGGTACTTCTTTATATTGTTACTCCCCTCTGTTTTTTTAGACTAATATATTACTTTGACTAAATAACTATTATGAAAAAGGGATGTTTAGGTCAATGTACTTAGGGACAAAGGAATATCACACTTCTGTTTTTATAAGGGGAGTAACAGTCTAAAGAATAACATTCCGTACACCTTCTTTAGATTTTTACTCCCCTCTGTTTTTTTTATAAGAGGAGTAACAATCTAAAGAAGTGCCATAACTTTATAGTATAGGTTTGTGTGAATGACAGTAAACGTACTTTTATTTATTTTTTATTTTTTTAAACAGTCTAAAGAATTGCCAAGAGATAAGTCCTAGAACGAAGAATAATATCTTAATTTGATAGAGATTTAAGATATATTTTATACTAATGGTTGTAACAGTGTAAAAATTGTGTGGCTGGTCCATCGAAAAGTTTAACTTTAATAGTTGTCCATGATAGCTCAACTAATTGTTGAACGCAAAAAGTATCATCACTTATATATGTCACGCAGTTAAAGCGTGCTGGGCCCATAACCTATTAGAATTGCGACTTTAAAATATGAATTAAACTGATGATAGGGGGTTATTTAATACTTTTATAATCACACAGAAAAATAAAATGCAATAAATATAACAAATATTAACTTGTCATCTGTGTTGCCACGTGTCAGTTCCAACAAAAATGATAAAGAAAAATGTTGCACAAAGCATCTTGCTTCATAATTTTATCAAACATTCTAAAATAATATAATCAGGTTTAATCTTTATCTATTGTTTTGGACATTATATATTTTTCATAAATTAAAAATTTGAAGCATTCTTCCGCATCATGATATAATGCCTGATATCAATGATGATGACATGATTGTGTTAATAAATCGTTTACTCATGTGTTATCGTAAGGTAAAGTTGCCAAAAAAATATAATTAAAGAATAATGACCTATACAAAAAAAACAAAAACAGAATGATGGATTAAATTAATATTTGTTTTAAGACATATGTTTGCTTAATTATAATAGCTAAAATAAATTCTCTTAATGCGAAAAAAAAGGAAAGTTATAAATGTCAAGAACGACTAAAAAATTCAGAAGTTATTTATGACATTATGTGTATAATAAATTTGTTGCATTAAGCTAACCTGTCATCACAGGTTGTGACAAAAGAAGTTTTAGGCTTTAAACTTTTGAATTTTTTCAAATCTCAATCTTTGTGTTCCCGTTAAAACAAAAAAAAATCCTTTTACCACTTTTTTCCCAGGAATTAGAACATTATCAAATAACCGAACTAAATTATTGAGTGGTTTAATGGAAAGCATTCCAAAGTGATATGTTTTTTATTTTTCTTCGGATAACACTTTTGTGGAATGCATTCTTTTTAATCTCTATTTAATGTAAAATATAGAATTTTTTTGTGCTCTTTCTTTTGAGAATTCCGACTTTTCTGTTTTTTTGTTTATTAAAGCAAGAAATCTATAAATGGATATATATTTATCTATAGAAGGAATATTTATAATAGGTGTATTTGAGATTATACACCTTAGAATAAAGCATTGATTTGGACATCCACAAAAATTCGGGTTTATTTACAAAGATTTTTCCATGTTCCACGATACCTACTTATTAGAATAAGTTTTAATTTATAAAATCTAATAGAATCTAGAAAATATAATATTTTTTGGCGAAGTTTTTTTTTGTTTTTTTTTTAATTCAAAATCCCTTAAAAAAGCAAATCTATCTATATTATTGAGCTGAGCGAAGCGAAGCTCTTATACTACACTTTGCGTTTTTTATGATTCATACTCCTCCTGAACGGCTGAACCGATCCGCACGAAATTCGGCACGGTTAATGTGACCAACCACAGGAAGGTATAAATCTGAAATGGTCCAAATTGGTACACAGGAGTACGGGGTACGAAGTACAAAAGTTTTCTCCTGACTCCTGAACGGCTGAGCCTATCCGCTCAAGATTCATGGTCATAGTGACCAATCCACAGCAAGATATAAATCTGAAATGGTCCAAGTTGGTACATGGGGGTACGGGGTACAAAAGTTAAAATAGTATATGCCCTTCAAGATGCATGTCGTAGGAAAGCTCTTTAAGAGTACAGTTATTGTTGTATATGTTAACTTTTGTCATATTCTCATTTATGAGGGGTCATTCTATTGCTAAAATAGGAAAAATGAAAAAAATAAATAAATATGATTAAAATGCACGCTCAGCTCAATATTGCAAGCATTGCACACCTAGTTAAAACATTTTTGTAAACAAACGAGTTCAGTGAGAGTGCTATACAAAACCTGTGAGAAAGAGCGCCATAGGAGAGAAGGGGGTAGTCCGGGGAGAAAAGAGGGATCTTGAGAGTGACATACTAAACTGTGTGTAGACAGAGTGAAGGAGATTAGGAGGGTAAGGGAGAACTTGAGAGTAGGTATATAAAAATGTCAGAGAGACAAGGAAAGTAGATAGTAGTGGACCTACCCCCACTACCTCAGCCGCTGTTCAACACTATACTCACGCATCTTCACCTCACCCTTTTTATCATTTAGAAAAGAATTGAAATTAATTTGAGACGATCTGAGGGCTAGTTTCGACAAACCGTCCAAATTTCTTAAAAGTCGAATGAGCACTTTTAAAGGTATTATGTTAAAAGAAATAATCTACTAATTAGTATGGCTCATAGCTTTCTTGTGTCCTATCACGAACTATAAAGCTTAGTACACAGTAGACAACAAAATTTTAATATTGCTCTCATGTATCTATCAACAGGCAACAAGTTGATGGATACATTTCAACACCAAAACAAAGATACATGTTGTCAATAAGGTAATGTATCTGGGCTCTTCTTGTGTCTTAACACATTGTTGGCAACATGGACAACGAATGTTGCCAGCACTCTGTATTTTGGTGTATTCATAGCTTAATGGTCCTTTTACAGCCCATTAGCCCATTATTGCTTAATGTATTTAATCTCCCCTTTTATCTATGAAGCTGTATTTTTTTATTTTTTTTATTTTTTTTTTACATGATTAAAATTATTAATTTATCAAAATTTATTGAGTGCAGGTGGTTAAAATTATTTTAGGACCAACTGTGAGCTACATTTGACAAACCATCCAAATTTCCTAAAAGTCGGATGAAGTACTTTAAAGATACAGCTATCTATTAATGATATAATAATATTCACTTCACGAAAATCATAATAAATAAAAACAGTAAACACTGACATGAGAGCTCAATAGCTCAAAGGCGCTAGGACGAGAGCTCCGTATAGACTGGTCCAAGAGATAAAAACAAATATTTACTTCATGAGAATAATACAAAAAAAATTAATGAAGAGATAACGCTAAAAATCAAATATAAATGTTATAAGAAGATTATTTTGAATAATAAAAATAATAATAGTGTGTTAAGTACGTAGAAGAAGGAAGGTTGTTAGATCAACTCAGAGTCAAAGTGAGTATAAATATTTGTTAAGTTCCGTTTCGTCTTAAAGAGGTTTATATTTTTAGCAGTCTTTAATTCAATAGTTAGTTCATTAAAGTATTTTGGTCTTAAGTACATACTCAAAGTAGTGTTGTCTTTTTTTCGTTTTGCCTATAATAGTAACTGTACTATAAGTTGCCTTATAATGAAAACACCACCGCAGATTAAGTATGTTAACCAAATAATTTCTTAAAAATATAACCAACGTAAAACTAAAAATTCAGAATAAATTAAAGCACTGATTTATGTCATTGGTTTTTGTAAACATATTTTAATCATGTTTTTTTTCCAATACCATTATTCTATTTTAACACTTTCAGCGCCTATAACGCAGACGTCTGCGTCATGACGAGGGTATACCCGCGCGCAGCGTGACGCACCTGTTGCGTCATGGCTCTATTAAAAAAAAAAAAAAAAATGGCGCCCGGGAAGCAACTCTAGTTGCACCAGCAGAGCGCGGGGAAAGTGTTGAGCAGTTATAGCAGCTGAAATTTAAGCCAGTAATCCATGATTAACTAGAGATTAATTTAGAGAATAGGATACTGTGCACTGTGCCTAATGATTATTTATTTAGACATATTTTCAAAGAATCTTATAACTATATAAAGTTTCTCTTATTATTTACAAAAAAACAAAAAAAAATTTGACAGACCGATAAAGATACATGGGACCAAAAATGTTCCCCAACAAGAGGGGAACAGTTAAAATCATTAATAAGGTACGTGTTAGGGTTCGAGGAAGTCCATAAATATGAACACTCGTAGGTTTATTTGGGTTTTCTTGCATCGATATTTTTGTTTACGGTCACTGCTTTATATGTATGTTTGCTTGTGATCATTAACAATAAAGGTTTTCTGAAGCTCTTTAAAGTTTAATGATGTTTCAAATAATGCAGAACAAAACGTTTTATTAACGCTTATGTTTATTTTTATTGTGTCTCTCTTGACCTGTTTACTGAAATTAACTATCACACTATGGCAGTGTGATTTCCAAATAAATGTTTCATCAATAAAATTGTACGGTTATTCAATGAATCAATGAATACTGCACGAACATTTTTATTTTATTAATAATTATAAAATAAATAAATAAATAAAATAAAATAAAATAAATAGACGAATTAAAAAATAACATGAAATTAAAATTATACCTTTTGGAAAATTACGTGCTAAAGACCTTGAGAATTAATATGTAAATTCGATAATTTGAGTATTTTTGATTCCCAGCTTTGGATGACTCACTTGGCTTTGTAATTATTAGGGTTGTAGAATTAATATAAGCTATTGAGAGTATCTGGAGGTGTCTAGTGAATTTATGGATTAGCTATAACTCTTTCATATCTATATAAAAAAAATTGTCACTTCCAACAATATTAAATTGTTCTACAGGTATAAAAATATTTTTGCATAAAACATTATAAAATATTATTGCTTTACATAGTTCTTAATTGTTTAAGATCTCATAGTTTCTAAGTATAATTGTTTATAATTTATAGTGACAGCTATAATGTGTTACATAACATTAAAAATATTTTAATTGGAAATATATGTAAAAATAATGAATAAATGTAAATCTTACTTACATACTAAGACACAACTGGATACATTATTGCAAATCTGAAAAAATATAAGAAAATAATTACATTTTTAAGTAAAGAAGTTGAGAATTTATATTTATAATTTTTATGTCAAATTATAAATTCAATATTATTTTTTATTCTTTAATGAATTTAAACTTTACTACTACCTTTTAATCGAAAAATATAAATGATTGTCTAAACAGATAGTTTTGTTAGAATTGGTATTGCTAAGTAATATTACACGTGCCTCTACTAAATCTTGGTATCTAAATCTAAATATTTTTGCAATATTTATTTCTTGTTAAAACAATAATAGTTATTTATGTAACTAGGCAGCAAAATGGAATTTTTCTGACAAGTTTTTAAGTTTTAGTTCCGACCCAAAGGCGAGGATAGGCTAAACAAATTTACTGCAGAGGCGAAGCCGAGGCAGGCAAATTTTAATTACCTGCTGAGGTGTAACCGAAGCAGGTAATCTTTAAACGAGTCAGGAATGTTTCCTTTGCTGCATAGTTACATACAATATTTTATCTACTAACGGCAGAAAAATTACACTAATTATTATATTCCCTTTTAATATATAAAAGATTTAAAGAAATTAAAGTTGTAAAAAAACGAAAGTCTGAGTAATCAAGTAAACAAAACAAAGGCAAAACAATTTAGTGTTGCCACTTTTTTTTATTAACAACTGTTTTTTTTTCTCAATTTTTAGCGATTTTTTAAAAATAATCATTGTAAAATAATAAAATTTGTTTATCACTATAATTATTTAAGTTATTTTCAAAAAAGATATATAGCAGAATATTACGCTTAAATTTGTATATAAAAATAAACAATGTGGAAGTGTTTATAACCTGCGGTGAAGTAACCTTTTTGTAGTAAAATGTGACAGCCTATTCGTTATTTTGCTGACACTTTGAACTTTTGCTGACACTTTGATATTTTGCTGACACTTTATTCAAAAGAATCAAGAAAAATGACATTTTGCAGACTGAAAACAGCACAACAATGCTTAATTTTGCTGCCGTGAGTAGATAAAATATTTTACTTGATATGTTGTTTTGAGGGATTTCCTTGCATTACTGCTTAATCCCTTACGCTGCTTGAACGTATCTAGAATGTGCATAACGTTTTAAGTAGAATTAGACCTTCGTGTTTAAAGCATTCATGGGCTTTTACTCTGATAAGTTAGAAGTATTAGAAATAATAGGGTTAAGAGGTATTATTATTGATCACGTGTTATTGTGAAGTATCGTACGACATTGCACACTTTTGGAAATAAGGGTTTCGATTTGTTTAGCAAGCAATTTTCTATAGAAATGACAAACTCATGTATTGTGGGAAATCAGTTAGACATGTTTTCCAATCCACAACTCCACCATAAGGTACTTTTATCACCCGAAAATTAAAAAAAAAAATACATTCCGAATTCGTATATTAAATTTTTAACTTCTTAATATTTTTCCTATGCGTACGTCAAAAAGTAAGGCCAATATTTCAAATTTCAACTCTCTAGCGTGAACAGCCGAAACCGGTCAGTTGTTAAAGCTAAAATTTTTTGTGGGAAGCCGTTGTTTGGTTATTGAAGTACACCTCTTTCATGATAAAACAGTTAGTAATCCGTGCTGATGTTTATAATAATGATTCTTAAAGATTATAAAATAATCTCATTTGTTAAAATTTATACATTCGGGTTATATTTCTAGTTGAAATTAAATACTTTGAGTGGGCATTAAGAGTACAGTGTTCCGTTATTGTACTAAGTATTAGAATAGATTTCTTGTAAAATAGTTATAATCTGGATAAACGTATTTAATTGGGAGATTAAAGATGAGTTATTAGATACGATTTTTATTTTCAACTCTTTAATTTTTTGTCAACTAAAGTCATCACTAAACTTGTATCGTCAAATAAAATATTGCATATAAAATATAAAATATAAACTAATTTCTATTTTTAACCATCCCGTATTATGACGTATAAATGGTTATTTCTGAGTGAATATATGCAGAAGGAAGATTATGTGGTTCTTATATTATGACGACGCGGGCAGTTTTACAGCTTCGCCTGCACTGGATGCGGTGTTAATTTGGCAACGGGCCTAAACTGGGTCGGAGAATGAAAATATTTTGGTTTTTATTTGTCTTTATGACACTGGTTTTTTTTTTGGGAAGGATTTTTTTTAGTTAAAGAATCTCAGTCGTGTTTCACCTCTTTCGACCCCTTAAACTCTTTTTAAGTTTTTTTTTTATGTTCACCGCTACCACTAATTTTGATTTACGCCTATCTAACGTTTAAAGGATTACGGACCTCTATCATGTCGTGTGAGTAGAACACCTTTGTAAATTGATTAAGCCTTTACCGGTAATATCTCTTTTGATCATTCCAATACTAGACGGGAGTCACACAAGATATTACTAATACATATTTTAATTCTTAGCTACAAGATATTTAATATAAATGGAAAAAAGAGGATTTAAATATAATATTATTTTATGTATAAATAGAATAGAAAAGGCAATTGATAAGAATGACAATATTATCGTAAGTAGTTTTATAGTAAGTTGTGCTTACTTCAGAGTTTAAATATAAAATAGACTGCCAATTAGTAGGTACGGCACATAGCTTCCTCGCATTTTATCACGTACTTATTGATTTTATGTTTTTACTAGCTATTATTTTCTAATTTGTTTCCCTCGTTGGTACTATTTTACTTTAGCACCCCCCTATATCCCTTTGTTTAATAGTTATTTAGACCAAGGAACATATAATAGAGTAGCATATGTTCCTCAGTCTAAATTACTATTGACGAAGGGATATTTATTCCACTGTACCTTTGGATAAAGGAACATCACACTTGTGTATATAATTGTGATCATATCCCTTAGTCTAATCAACTATTAATATAAAGGAATATTAAATATAAAACTGTCTCAGAAGTCTCAATGTCTTGGGGAAACAAACACACAAACCTTTGATACTTGTTGTACAGACTATTGGTTCCCTTGGGACTTGTTGTAGGGCAGACTATTGTTTAGAACCAAGGGGGGTGCTAAAGTAAAACAAGTAAGGCGCGCTTCACGTAAGTACGTGAGGCGATAATCGCTGGTTTCTGTACGATTAAGTTTAAATATTAATATTAAGTGTAATAGTTGCATATTTATTTTCTACACTTCAAGACTTTTAAATTCATGTATGACATGCCATGGTAGCTAACAACTTTTTTTTGGTCACCTGCCATATTGGCAGGGCCGCCATCTTGGAAATATTAAGTGTAAAAACTCCAAAATTTGTTCATTTGT
>KZ651186.1:798173-816405 GCA_001010745.2 Gerris buenoi | reverse complement strand
TTTTTTTTTTTTTTTTTTTTTTTTTTTTTTTTTTTTTTTTTTTTTTTAATTCTTTATTGTCATAACTTCAACTACATACATTATGTAACAAGAAGTCTTGGTAGTGAATTACAATTTATATTAACATTATGGTATTTGCTTGATTCGGGTGGTCACCCAGCGGTGGCACTCCGTAGCGTGTTACAGTAAAATAATTTTATTTATTTATACGAAGACTTATAGGTTTTATTCAATATCCCTACTCATAATCAAAGCGTTAAGACGACGTATTAAAATGTAAACTATGAGCTTAGTTTACATTAAGTCAAGATCTTAAAAGCCAAATAAGAGGAAAACACGACGGTATAATGGTTAGGTTTAGTCTGTAGCTATTAAAATCTTAAATAAAAGAATAGTGAAGTTTAGAGAAGAGAAGAGCGGGGTTAGTTTTAGAGAGCCTGTTATTAAAAACAGCACTAGGTTAGAGTGGTAGACAAAGATGGGACTCTTTAATAAACGAAGAGTGAGTAAGAAGGAACTCTTCTGGTTTTATGCCTTGAGGTGTTTTATCTACTACTTACCAAATGGCATAACAAAAGCAACAAATGTGGTTAAATTCCATGTACAAGTTGTACAAATTGTTGCAGAGTAGCTTTCTAAAACTCTGTCTACTCTGCTTATGCTAATGCCTTCTAATGTAGAATTATTTCGTGAAACATAATTTCTCTCATATGTTTATAAGTGAGCTTTAAACTATCAGAACTTATTATTCCCAATAATATATATATTTTGGACCTTTTTAATGAACTCCACTGATTTTAGTTTTTATATTAGCTTTACTGAATTAGCCTTGTCTCAGATCTTGGATGAAGGAATAGAAATAAATCCTCTCGTTTTATTAACATGCCGTAATTTTGCTTTCGAACTTACCGAAGATAGTGGAAGCATTGTGATCATTATGAAAGACGAATATTTTGACGTCTCCAGTTTCGAAAATTCCTGAAAAGAAGTTTATTTAAGGTTATCAGGGAAACAATTTTGCTCACGCATCTGTCCGTCGATAGGTGCGTGACGGACGATCAGTCCTTTATGTTTGGAATAACAATATTTAAAATCTATTTGTTTGATTATGATTGAAATTTTATCGTAATAATTTTCTCCTCAAGTTTAATATTATTTAAAATTAAGTATGACCACTCTGGAAATATAAAATTATTGAAAGGGTACATTCGTCCAATAATAGGACACAAGAAAGCTATGAGCCATTTGCTGCACTAATTGGAAGACTATTATTCAAAGAGGAAATAAATAAAACTAAATTTTATCTATTAGATTACAACTACAATATAATTTCAGTAGCATAAAAGCAGAACGAGAAATGGTGCTTTCGAAGTGGGAAGCTGGTGGAAGGATTAGAACCAGCAGGACAAAAAAGGTTATCGGAGAATCTAGGGGTAGGTTTCAAGTTCCTTCAATTAGTAAGTAGATCTATTTACCCCACTACTGAAGCTATAGATGCTACAACGCAAACTTCCATGACCTGCAAAGAAACAAAGTAGAAAGATGCTAAATTTAAATCAACAGGCGAAAGTAGAGTAGTTAGGTATGAGAGCGTCTATAAGGCCATCTCAAAGGAATAACACAAACTGTCTCTCCACGTAAATTGAAATAACTTAAATATCAAAGCAGCTTTCAGCCTTCATAATGCCATCTTCAGTGCCTAAGAACAAACAAGAAATTTGGAGCTAAGTAACATTATAAAAGAGTGTATAACAACCAAATAATTATAAAAGTAAAGTACAACGAAATACAATAATAAACGTGAAAAATAAATATATATTGTTCAGATAAATTAGTTCAAACAAGTTAGCTTACCTATTGCGAAAGAAAAAGTTTACAAAAAGAGTTACATTAATAAAAAAAAAATCAGTGAGAGGCGAGTCTACTTCATGTCCGAGATCGACGTGACACTGATGCGAACAGGTGAGGATTGTTTATTATATATCTCCGGCACTATATATATACTCTGTAGGATTTTCAAGTACTCCAACGAATACAGCTTACGCCCTTTCTTTTTGTTTTTTCCTTTTTGTCTTTGTATAGTCTTTTGTCAGGTTAATTGCTTTTTTAATTGTTAACCTGCATGCTACATGAGTTTCGTGTTTTTCAGTTTTAATAGTTATGTAAGTTTTTGTATAGCTCAAAATTTCTTGTTTGTTCTTTAGACACTGATGATGTCATTTTGAAGGCTGAAAGCTGCTTTGAGTTATTTCAATTACATGGAGAGACAGTTTGTGTAATTCATTTAAAAAGGGGAGTGATTACGGTGCAGATTAAATCTGTATTTAGAACTGCCATAACTTAATACATACGTATTAAACAAACCTTGCTTTCCATGAAAGCAAGCTCTTATGTAAAAAAAGGTTTGGGGTTCAATGATAACTGAAAAAGCTAGCTTCAATTTTGATTAAAATAATTAAAACAGTTAGTTTTTAATTCAAACCTGTGAC
Organism: Gerris buenoi; assembly: GCA_001010745.2. Taxonomy (NCBI): domain Eukaryota; kingdom Metazoa; phylum Arthropoda; class Insecta; order Hemiptera; family Gerridae; genus Gerris; species Gerris buenoi. The sequence goes on along the minus strand of KZ651186.1, from coordinate 813,916 downwards.
AAAGTTTTATCGCAAAATGCCAATTTCTACAGTGAATGGTAAACGTGAGCTTCAGCAAATAGATTTTATTTCACAATTTAGTTATATTTAGTTATAATAACAATTATCTGCACTAGGCGTAGTTGGATGTATATTACAACTACAACTGCATATTTCAGACATCCTTCAAACTAAGACATCCTTTCAAACTAATATATTAAAAAAAAAATACAGCATTATTTATCTCCACTAGATTTTCATAGTGAGTTTGCAAGTGTAAAAATAGTACTGTGATGAATCCATTTGTTTTAAATTCTAATGGTACTATAAAAATTGAACTTCTATTTTAGGCCCCTCTCAGTTTGGTTTTTTGTAATATGCTGCAAAAAAGAGAAGTGTGAGAAAATTGATATTTTATATTATGTTATCTTCGGAAATAAATAAAAATACAATAATTTTTTTTTTGTTTTCGTCTTTCCAGTGTACGTACACACGAAAGGCATGAATTCGAGTAGGAATAAATCAAGACGTGTTAGTGTTAGGTGGAAGGGGAATAAAGAGGTCAGGTCAGTGGATGGTTGCGTACGCACATCGACCGGGCGAATCCCTCGGCTCCAGATCGATCGGTAAAGTCTCGGTAGTCGAAGCCGAGCCGGGGAGAGCACGGTCTGGCCGTCCGGGGGGCCTCTCCGATCGACAACGTGAAACCGACACCGCCAGCCAAGCTTCGTACCGGAGACAGTCGTCACGTCTATGAAACGCACAAAAACCCCTTCGAGGTGAGCTTTCCAACGTGCTTTAACCAAGATGATGCCGGCGGGCACAGCCCCGGGTCGAGGCACACGCCAAACAACCAACTTAGCCCTTACTCAGGGGCTACACCCACTACCCATCCACTCACGCTCATCCCTGACCTTCTACTATCATCCCTTTGGCTCTCATTGAATTACTATAATTAATTTGTTTATGGTCCATTATATGCAGATAGCTGTTTTATACCATTCGTAAATTACAGAAGAATAACGACTATGCATACACTTAATTTTGCCCTCTTTGACAGGAAAAAAGTAGAAATGCCTTCAATAGAGATACTTCGATTTTCTTGTATATTACGGAAGTAAATATTTGTTTATATCATTGCTCATTATAATAAAGCATAAATTGGCATTCTTCCAAGTGCGTGAGCTTCCACTATTTGTCTTAAACTAGGCACCACCCACTTGTTGATGCGACACCTTTTTACTCATTTAATGGCTCAAAGTACAAAGTATTTTTAATCCAATTTACTTTTTAGAAATATAATTGAAATTTAATCTTTATAATGAAATAGCACTGCATAATATTATTTTTTGAGAATCCAGTACATCCTTTTCAAAATATCTTTGAACTATAATTCGACACTTATACATTATACAGCTAGCTACATCAATAAAATACACATATACTTACTCCAAAATTATGTACATATATATAATTAAATATTAGTGCGTATGTGCGTGATATTTAAATTATTTTCAAACTTTTTTTATTACTTATATTCGAATTGAATATTCAAGTATTAAGTTAAATAGTTTTTTTGCGTGACTTCTATTATTTAAGGATTTGTGTAATATAAATAATAATTAAGAAGGATATATACATATATAATTCTTTCAAAAAAATTGTATACTTGCAACATTGAGTAATTGAAGATTGATTACTCTCGAAGTTGGTATATTTTTTTCACTTCTATTTAGTTATAAAATTTTATTTTTATATTTATAAATATTTAGCTTAAATTAATTAGAATTTAAATAACCTTCAGTATCAGTTTTAAAGGATGCGATCCACAGAAAACTACAGTCATTCACAACACGTTAACTAGGGATGAGGAGTACAAGGTTTTTGATTGATCGTTTTCCAATAATTCTCATGGAAGCAACTTCTTCTGCAAATGCCTACTTTTAACCTCAATAAAAGTAACTACTTTTATACAAACAATAGAAATATAATTTTTATTTTAAAACAAATATTGTTGTTTTTATTTCGCACCAGTTATAAAACCATTAAATAGAAATTTCCGGATTCCAATATATTTTAGATTTTGAGTACGAGAATCATGCATATCCTCTATGGTAATCTTTTCTGTGAGCAAAAAGTGATTTATCGTATTATTCTAATGTATTTGATTTCCTATTTTCTATGATGCTATACTTTACAACGTAATTGCCAACGCCCAAAAAATTAACACACTTTTTATGGAGTTATTAATATTATTTCATTAGCTTCTTTTACAGCAATCAAATTATTCTTTTTATTTAGTGATGATTATGTTTTAATAATATAACTGATTCTTAGTGACTACTTACACTTTAGCTATATGACATCCAATGATATCATTATATGGGACAATAAGCAAATTATCAATAAATGAATCAAAACAAGATATAAATAGATTTCAGAAGTATTTCAATTTACATGCAACAGAGGATTTTAATATTTAAGGATTAAAATATTAAGCAAATCAAGCTTCATTTGAATGTAAAGAAACAAAGTAAACAATAAAAATATACTGTATAAAATGTATTATAAAATATATATAACATAAAGAGAGCACCTCCTTTCGAACATGTGTTGTTTTTACCAATGTTCCTTATTGATTTTTCTTTTCTTTTTTTTATTTTATATCACGATGGTTTGTCCTGTAACCAATGCAAAATAAGTGTGGTAAAAAACTGTAATAAAAGTAAAAATAAGTTAATTCTGTAGACAACAATATACATCGACGCAAAAGCATTTATATTTTTTAACGTTCGAAAAATTCATATCGACTAAGACTAAACAATGGTTTAATTACTCAATTCATCTAATCTGTTTTTTAATAGTTCTGTCTCTCATATTAATATAAAGACCTAAATGATTAAATTTAAGTTTCAAATAAAATTGTCCTCACAATTATCCTAATTATAGTTACGTTAAAGCTTTATTTTATTTATGAGTTAGTTGTAAATTATTTTGTCGTAAGTTACATAACTTTATGTACGATAAAAAAATATTGTAATGTAGTGATAACCAAGACCGTAGACAAAAAATCTCATTAATAAATAATAAATTAAAAAGCATATCAATTAAGAATAAATGTTTAAAATATCGATTAGAAATATTATTAGTTCTTTTTTCCATTAACCCTTTTATTATTTTAAAGTAAATAAATAAGCATGTAGATAAATACCTATAACTGTATCAAGTTTTAACTAGGACCGTGTATCAGTACAATATTTATTTTTACTTCGTAATTTGACTATAAAGATATTTTACTTAGTATATAATTAAAATTATAAGGATATAATAACATCAGGTATTTTGTGACATAGGTAATAAGTTATCAAACCCATCTTGTGTCCAACAGGTTATAACAATCTTCTTTTAACAGTTTGATAATTTTTTCAAGCAAATATCGCGATACTTTCAGAAGTAAATGCAATACATTCAACTACATAATATCTTTCAAAAGACAATCCTTTCTAGAAAACTTATAATATGTAGATAATTACTCTAGACGAGTAGAGTAACAGATTAATAAAAAGCCCAGTCATGGACCATGACTTAATGAGCGAATTTTCAAAGAAATCTTCGTTTTATTGGCTTATGATAATATAGGAAATTTTTGGTTTAGAATTTGCATGGGTGAAAAAAAAAAAAAATTTGGTACACACGGGTACGGGGTACAAAAGTCAAAATAGTATTTACCCTTCAAGATGCACATCGTTGGAAAGCTCTTTAAGAGTACAGTAATTGTTGCTATGTACAATTTTATCATGTTTTCATTTAAAAGGGGGGTAAAATGGAAAAAATGTTTTTATGCTATTTTTGACCCTAAATGGTCAAAATATGACCCCTAAATGAACTCCCAAATTTCTGGCCAACGAACTCGTCCTTTCTATTGATATTATTGCGATATTTAAAAATTTGTTTGAAATTTTAAGTGCATCCTAAAGGAAGATATCGTCTGGAGTGACACATATATACATACATACATACATACATACATACATGTATACATATATACATAAATACATATATTCATACATACATAAAAAAAGTGTTAAATTTTAGGAATCGATTCAGAATGGTCTGAAACGGATTTTCACGAAAAAAAAAATTCAAATATTTTCATTACAAAAGTAGTACTAATAAACTACGACTTATAACATCTTTAGTGTAATTCCTTTCACTTATTATATAGTTATATATTATTTTTTACCTATGTGTGTGTGTGTGTGTGAGTGCGTGTACTCTTAATTATGTATAAACTCACACACTCATTGGTGTACAGTACATAAGTATTAATGTAAAAAAAAAAATAATAATAATAACATTGAAAACCATGATTTTCAATGAGATGTTAGATGGAATCAAATTTGTATTTTTAGGTATCTATATAAATCAAGGAATGTTGGTCAGGGGCAGAGTTCAAATCATTGTCTGAAATGAATGTAGTACAATGTCGATCAAACCATTTTATTACTTTAGACACGAATAGCCTGTAAAATCCATTTCTTGATGAGTTTTAGAACATAGAGATAGATTGGTTAAACAGAACATGTTGCTTAAACGTTCTACATTACCCACCAAGTGAAATATCGACTTTCGTGTTTCATTAGCGAACCTTAAAAATGTTTAATTCACTCGCAAATCTTAAACATAAGACAAAATTAATTTCATAATATTTTACAAGAATGAAACCTTATTTTTTCTTTCAATAATTTGTTGCATTTTAATTTAATTTTAAAGAAAAATATTAGGTACATAAAAAAATATTAATAGAATAAATAATATTCATTTTCATTTAAAGCTTAATATTCTTCTTCTTTTAAACCTTACAAGTTTGATGATAATTTTATTCAATTGATTTTCATGACAGGTTTACAGATGATAATAGTTCTTCTTCTTGTGATAATGATGATTCTTGTGATGATAATTCTTAATAAGTAACATGAGAGATCAATGAAGATTGAAATGAGTTGTTATAGATAAGTCACAGAATCAACAAATAAATAATTGTAAATTTTGCAGACCCAATTTTAACAACAAAATAGTTATTTACGCAACAAGGGAGAAGTATGTTTTCCTCTTCGAGGTTAAGTTTTCTCCTGAGGCACCGCCGAAGGAGAAAACTTAATTAGCTCTCGAGGCCTTATGGCCAAGGGAGATAACTGTAGTATTAGCTCCCGAGGCATAGCCGAAGGAGAGAATCACGAGAGCAGAAATACTTCGATCCATGTTGCATATTAAATTTTATCTACGACTAGTGCACAAACAATTTTTATGATAACCTAAAGTAACCTTCCCGAAAAATTAGCTAAACAGCTGAAAAACTTTACTACCAACATAATACTTAAAAAAATACCATATAAGTTGGTATGATTGTTTTTCACTCCCATGGGAGGGAATTAACACTTCCCGCCCTGTTATTAGCAATGAAGAGTCCACTTACAATGCAAGTCGTAGATAAAAGTCTTTAGCAGTGCCTTGCAACATGATTTATTGTTATTACTTTTGTTTCTGAACTTATCAAAGCTCGCGGAAGTATTGTGATTATTATGAAGAACGACATTTTTGTCTCCAAATTTAATAATTTCAAGATGGATGTCAGAAAAAATTTTTTGTCTCGTGTATGTCTGGCTGTTAACATTTTTGCAAACCACCGTAACTTAATAAAATCTAGATGATAGGTCACAGCTTTAACTCACCTTCCTATTTTTTATATTAACGCTATATCTTGAAAAGTACTCACGTGATTTTTACTTTTTATGTGCGAAATTTCTATCGGTTGTTGAATGTAGCCTATAGGTGATCACATACCTATTTTATCCATCAGTGCTCATTTAATATTAAATTAAAATAAGTGTGGCAATGAATCTAAACAAATACAAAAGTCATACTTTCAATTCTCTGGCAACCATTCGTCTACTGATAGGACGTGAGAAAGCTGTGAGCCTCTCTAATTAGCAGACTATTATTTTCCTTTTTACAATGCACGTACATTATAAGGAAGGCAATATAATAACGAAATCACAAAGAAAAAGGATGAAATAACTCTTCGCTTTTTGACTAATTTCCCAGTTCTGGTTTTAACAATGGAATCAGCCATGTGTGATTGCAAGAGTTAAAATAATGCAAATAAACGGTGTTAGTGCTATTGCCTCTTTGTTACAACTGTTTCAGATAATTAACCTTTTTCCCAAAATGAGGCGTAAATATGAACGTTAAATATTTAAAAGATATATACCCATACGTGGTTAAGGCTTTCTTAAACAAAAATAATAATAAAACCTTTCATCTGAAAATATGAAAGAAGTAATTGAATCTTTGTGCTACTGAAAAGAACTTATTACTTGGAAAAAATAAAAATAAAATATTAGTAAAAATAATTCATTAATTTTTAGAGTCATTAACCCTGGATTGCTAATGGTATCGACGTGCACCAGTTTGAACCTTATAAACATTTACGCTCGCATCTCGAATGCGATGGATGGATACCCTATACTTCTGCAGTGCTTGCACTGGTTAATAACTCACCTTCTAGTGTTGCGGTAGAAGTCCTTTTGAGCATACACTCGTTTTTTGAAAAATTCCCGTCAAAGCTACTTCGTCGATTCGACTAACGTTTAGTAATAAACGTAGGGAATTAATTGGTCGTCGAATGAGTCTATAGCCTGGTACAATGGGCCTGGGGTAAGGGGGAATAGGCCTAGGGGTAAGGGGCAATGGGCCTAGGGTAATTGGCCATGGGCTAGAGATCAGTGGCCAATAATCTGGGGCCTGGAACACTTAGCAAAGGGCATAGGGCTTTTGGCCTGGAGTATGGAGCCAGATGCACTAATTTTATGTAGATATTAATGAAAGTACCTCACATCACAGATCACAGATGGTCCCATATTAATTTCAATCATGTGTGCAAACTTAATATTGCATTAAAATCAGTCTGGTCTCACTGGGAGATTCAAAATCTCATGTCACCATTCGTTCAATATAAGGACGCACACTAATTGACTAAATTTATATTTTCTTTCCTTATATTCTTTCATAATACATACATTTATACAACTTATATGAGGAAGTAAGAAATTACAATGTTTTTGTGGTAAAGTACAAGTTATATTCAAAGTTTTAGGTATCAGCAGCTTTGGCCATTTCATTTAATTTTATTTTAAAGCAGGGTAAAAGCAAATATCTGTGTTGATTGCTTGGAAGTCTGGAAGGGTGGTTATTGTAGGGGAAAGACCAGGATTCTAGCTGTAGGGGAGTTAGCAACGATATTACGTTGTGGCCAGGCAGTCTATCACTCTCCCGTTCTTTCGTAAACAATCTCTCCCACTATTTTAACCCCATTAATCTTCTACCACAAAATAAATATAAAATAACCGTGGAAAACATTTCCTTTTTGCTCCAAGTCACTCTAAGTTTTCAACATTTTATTATTAACACCTCGCCATTATTCCTATTTTTAAATTGCTATAATTTAATTAATTTTCTTGTTTTTTCTTAGAGAAACCAACATTAATTTCACTTACTCATTATTACTTTATAAAACATTATAGCGGTTTGCCAGATTTAAAAAAAAGGTATTTTTAAAAGTTAAACTATAAACAATCTAATGTTTTCTAAGTTTATTGCAGTCGAAAAAAAATCATTATGTATTATGCTTCGCTGGGTAGAATCAATGTACCTAAATATTATAATATAGAGATTCTTTAAAGTTCATGCCAAAACTTAGCGCTTCAAGACAATATTTTATCGCCTTCTTTAGTATATAAACTAGCGAAACCCGGCAGACGATGTCCTGCCTATGTATAATTATTTACCTCAGTATCTTTACTATGGGTAATGTGTATGTAATGTAGAATCTATATTCGTTGTAGAATAATGAAAGATGGCTTATACTGGTGAGATTCCATGATTATATTGGTATAAATAGATAATGATTTATATACTTTTTTACTAATAATTCACGTGAATTAAAAATATTATTCGCTATATAATTAAACTTAAAATAACAAACTAATTCTAATTATTAGTGTAACGCGAGTGAATAAGCAATATTTAAATAACTTTTGTACCCTGTATCCTGTTCTCCTGTGTACCAAAATTTAAATTTCGAAATCATATTATCCTTCTTCATGGGAAAATACATATATATGTGCCAACTTCCATAGCGATTGGTCAAACGATGTCGAAGTCTATAAATCACAACCAAACAAACACAGACATCCATTCTTATATAGTATATAGATGACAAGAAGACAGCCAAATATAGGTTTTAGCTTATTTTCTCACTTCTTTTACGTCACTAATCTAATAGTTGGGTGATTTTAATCACCCTAGATATACAATAGATTATTGACTGGTCTCTTATTTATACACCTACAATATATGACTTGAGTACAAGAGAAATCGATGTTTGGACATAGTTTAAAGCGTCTTGCGAGTTGTCTTGCTACGATTACTCGACAAATAATTAATGGAACTGCTTTATATTGGCTATAATAAAAGATGGTACTAAATTATTCAACTGCTGATAGATATCTAATGTTTATTTTCTTTTAACAAAAAAAAAAAAAAAAAAAAAAAAAAATGTTTTAAAACATATATCTCTCTTTAATTAGTGATGTGTGAAAAAGATGGGATGGTTTGAATTCATATCTTATAAAAGTTTGATGTTACTTGAACTCGTCGTTCGCTTTTAAATTTTTGTTTTGTTCGAAAACCGTTCTTTTTCGTTTGAAGGAATTGCACAAAAATGAATACCAATGACATCCACCATGAAAAGGAAACACTTTTCATATAAAATCGTTAATAAATTTAGTTCTACTCAACATTTTTCGATGAAACTAAGTCTACAATATGCGTCATATATTTGCGCACACTACTGCACAAAAATGAATGGATTTTATTTAGCTAGTAATGCGCCTTTTAAGTCGGACCAATGGCAACAGGTAGACTGGTGAAAAGTGAAGATTGGTTTTGGTTTTCGAATGGAAAAATGAAAAAGTATCAATTTACAGACAAATCTGTTCGATGTCGCTCTGCTTGGATTCACTCGGTGTTCAATAAAAATAATATATTTATGTATTCGTTCAGATAGTTATTTCTAAAGCGACCCCCCCCCCCCCCNNNNGGTCATAAAATTTCGAAATAATTAATGCTAATTTTATTGTGGGGCGATAAAAATTCCGGGAGCGCATCCCCAATTCAATTTTGTGCGAGAAAATGTGGAGTTCGTCCAATTTTTTTTTCTTCTAATTTTGAGTTGTATCAAATGAAAGCTACTGGAAGAGTAGGATACAAATATATATATATGCTCTTTTAAATTTTGCATTATTTTTTTGTTAAGTAAGTCAAAATATACACAAAAGTTGGAAATAGTTCATGCTAATATCTTATTGTGGGGTGATGAAAATTCCGGGAGCGCATCCCTAATTTTCAAAAATTGACAACTTTGTGCGTGAAAATGTGGAGTGCCCAAAATTTTTAGGGGGGTATCAAATGAAAGTTGCTGAAGAGTAGGATACAAATATTTATATATGTTTTATTCATTTTATGAATATTTTATTGTTTTATAAGTTAAAATACACTCAAAAAGATCCCTCCTCTAAACCACTATACCATGGCATATCCTAAAATGTCGAAATAATTCATGGCTATATATGTTGTAGTGGATCAATGAAAAATTCCTGAAGAAATGTGATTTATCTTGTCGTTATTACCGATAAAAAACATTGTGACCCCCTGGTGGATCGAACCAGGTACCCTTGAGGTCGATGAAAAAAGTCATAATTACATAATGGGTATGCTTAACAATCTACGAAACCCTAAAGAGTACTTGGACGCAAGTAATTCCCTGTAATTTTTTTCTTACTTATTATTCATTGGCTAAAACCATTTATTTTATGGTATTTATTGATTCGTGATTGAAAAAGAACGGCCGATTCAATTTCGCTACTCGAAGGGGGGGGGGGTGTCTAATTTCCTATTCTAGAGATTAATGGCCAATGACAGGAGGGGGTATTGATTGGCAGATGCAGACCTTTAGCAGGGCTGAAACTAAAGGGCTAGCCTCGATACGATAATACTCCGAGACCGAGGTCCCTCTATAGTCGTGAGGAGCTATCATTACGTTCATAAGGGGGAGAGTTGACCCCCTCCGTTTGATTAAGAGCTAAGTGGTTTCGGCCCTTTACACTTTCGAGGTGCTTTTACTTCCTCTTGAACTTGTAGCTAACTGTATCAACCGACAGTGCACAATCACTTAACTCTGTAGCTCATTTCGCTTAAAAACCACGTTATAACCTTTCCTAGACCCCTAACACTAACACCCTCTCAAAATCTCATATATTTGTACACTTACCTTTATAGTTCAACGTTTCTAACACTTTTCTTGAACCAGTAGCATACTCAGAAATAAATTAACGTAGAATGTAAAACTTTACTAAAACTTGTTGGTTTTAAATTACTTGCTCTAATCAATTCCAAACAATGCCAATTAAGTAAAAAAAAAATGGTTGTGCGTGAAGTCTCACACAAAAAGGGTTTCGTTGGTACTGTGAATATGAAATTAGTTAGAATAAGGGAAGGGGCGGGCAAAATGTTAATGCATGTTGAAAAAGTGGCGCGGAAAATTAAATAATTTACACAAATACGAGTAGTACCTATATTTTTTTAAATCTACTCTTTAAACCTTTCATTTGATAACCCACTCAAAATTAAAAAAAATATATATGTGTGTGTGAGCCTCTCACGTATTAGAAGTGAAACTTAAGTTCTAGAATGCATTGCTCTCTTCCATTTTTTGACGAATTTATTATTTCAGGATTAAGAAATGGTTATGGGAAATTTAAATGAAAAATGAAATATTGCTACGCTAAGGCAACAACATTTATTCCAATAAAAATAATTGTTTGTTTTAATTTTATGGTCTTTAAATAGATATAATACAATTAATCTGTAAAAAAATTTACACTTGGATGAGTCTCGAATCGCAAACTTCGTTACACGATGGCACTATAAGAAAAAAATCACTCTACCGCCGCCAAAGAAGTTTCACTTAAAAAAAAATCATGAATTATCCGCCCTATTGGATTCCCAGTTAATCAGATCAAATTGCTGTTTTGATTTTTGTATGACAGTTTGCACATTTTGCAGAAATATAGATTTTAGGGGGGGGGGGATTAGCAAAATTTGAATATTTTGACTAAATGACAAGAAAAATTAAACACTATCCACAAATGTTATATATATATATATATTTTTTTAATGTACTCTACAATAACGTTCATTTGATACCCCACTGAAAAGTTTAAAAAAATATTTTTTATTCACATGACATGAATAATTTGCATTTTGGATATGATCAGCTGATAATTTTGAGCTTGCTATGTTTTTCCTTTGTGCACGCCAAGACGAGCTATACCGCAAAGATTCATGTTTTTATCTCTTTTGATATAAAAAATATTGGAACCTTACACAGTGACAGACAGACAGACACAGGAACGAAACTATAAGGGTTTCTACTTTTTGTTTTACCCTACGTAGCCCAAACTGAATAAAATGGATTCGAAAAGTATGAAATTTCTATCAAAAAGAGAATTACTCACTATGAATTCTCTAAGAAACAAAATACTTATTTTAAAACAGAATAAACCATTTCTTAGGTAATTAAATCGAAAATTTAAAATCAACTGTTTTCAGAACTTTTTTTGTTCTAAGCCATCAATTATTGTATGCCCCCTTATTTAATTCAATGTATTTAATTCCATCAGCAAACATCCATGCACAGTTTTCTTATTACAACGAGAGGTAAAGAGGAACTTATTAAAAACCTGACAATATGAACTCGTGCCTTATCTTTCTCATCTACCTTTATATTTTCAAGCGCCTTCACATAATCCCCGAATTATGATAATGGTAGTCTCGGAAAAAAGTCTAACCACTTTTTATAGAGTTTCTTTTTTCTTTATTTTGTATTAAGCCCATACAACCATGACTATCTTACCCTTTAAAGATCAGGCAAAAAAAAAAAAAAAAAAAAAATTGTACAGTGGATTGGTGGTGTCCGAGGTTTACCATCTGACCAGACCATCTCTACACTTGTGTTTTGGATGTCATGTCTCCAGATTTTTTTTATTGTGGCTCATAGAAGCAATTTAATAGGTTGGATTTTTGTCAAAATACTTATTATACTATGTACCAATTATGCTTTAATATTGAGTTTTTATAATAAATAATTAGCGCTCTCGAGTTATTTGCAGATTTTTAGCTTGAGTTGTGAAAATTTAATAAATTATTTTTTTCTTAGAGGTTTGATAGTTCATTCCGTTAACCACCTACTTTATGGTGGTAAAGGATTTAAACTACCAACCCTTACAGGCAATATAATTTTTCTCAAGGTCGTTAGAAGTACAAATCCCTAATTGATTGGTGGCATCTCCTAAACACGTTATGGGAGGAGGCTAGAATTTTATTTTAAATAATTTTCAGGGCCCATTCTTGATAACACAGATGAGATTTGCCACTCTAATTTTAGAAATTAGAAAAAAAAAAAAAAAAAAAAACCAGTTAAGCGCCTTTCGGAGCAAAAGGGGTTGTTTGACTTAATTTAATTTATTTTGAATTTTATTTAACTTAATTTTTTCTTAGCATTTTTTTTAGCATCGCGCCGTTGAAACAGTTTTTTTTTTTTTCAAACGCAAATCATAGGCAATAAAGTTCATCGTTGAAGTGTTGCAATTTTTTTTTTTTTCAAACGCAAATCATAGGCAATAAAGTTCATCGTTGAAGTGTTGCAATTAACCTCAATCTACACAAGTCAAATCAATGATTTATATTTTAAAATATTCAAGTTAAACGCTGTTATAGTACTTTAACGTCAATTTAAAACTTTTTACTCAATCAGACGATGATCAATTAAGAATGACCCTTGACTCTCATCAATTACTTTATTACGACCAGAATCTTTAGTCCAGCGAGGTCGCTAAATGTACCTGTAAACGTATCTTTCGTGTTTAAAAAAAAAGCTATTTCCTCTTTCATTATTAAATATCTTTATAATTTTTTAATTATTAAAGACCTGTAAAGCAAATTATAAATCTCATAACTACTTTGAAATTTTAAATGGTAAAAAAAGAAACCTTTTTTTATGAATAAGAACCGTATTTATTTTCGTTTTAACTACAAATATCTATTATATTTGTGGCTACAACCATAATCGTAAAACGGTTGTAAATTGTACTATTTATTAAATCTACTAATATATTCCTCCACTCCATTTATAGCCGTGTAATAAATGGATCTAATTTATTTGGACGTTACTTTTCGCGTGTTCCATTCAGATGAGGTATTAATTATTTAATTGCATATTTTATATCAACTACAAGTCCCTCAGATTAGGAGCTACCTGTTGAGCAGCGTATCGTTTGAGAAAACATGTATATCGTTATAAATGAATCAGTAGCTCCTCGAGAAACGAATGGAAAACTGAGTTGAAATAATACCGAGTACAATGTAGGCAAACCTGTTTCCCTTTGCTGGTGAATCCTTACAACTTCTTCCACTATTTTACGCAATTGTGACAAATGTCTAAATACCTGGAATTTGTCTATATTCCCTTGGAATTATAAATAGAACTACCACATCTTCACATTGTACATATTATACATAAACAAATAATAATGGGGCAAAAAAACTTAATACATAGATGTACGTGGTCTTAAAAAAAGAAGGGTTGAAGATAAAACATAAATTGCGGAGCTATTATTTTGCCATAATGGATATCCTCAAAAAAAAAAACCTCCAAGCCAAGTTCCAGATCCTTACCTAAAATAATCAGCCTATCAAAGTACTGATACCTACTTTTTGGCCAAGATGCTCTTTTTTTATAATATAACCTCACTTCGCTCCTACTTCTAACTTCTTCTTTCCCATAACACACATAACTCTTATGTGATTGTGATTACACATGATACTGATGGTTTATGCCTCATTCAGAAACAGTCCAAGTGATAAGCAATAAAAAGAAAAGATCAGTCTTGCTCCTGAAAGTAGGAGTGAAGTGAGTTTATATTCTAAATAATAATAAGATAATAATTAATATAAAAATTCCATTTTTCAAAACTGATCTTATTTTCAATTTTTTTTTTCTGTATTCTTTATCTTAGTTGTATCTATGTGCAAAATTTGGGGAAGATTGAATGACGGTAAGTGGTTCAGAATTGGGGTAATAGGTGTGCGATGAAACAAAAAGCGAATAAATTTGACGCCATTTTGTTTTTTCATTATTATTATTTTGGTTTCTGTATTCTTCACCTTAGTTGTTTCTATGTGCAAAATTTGGATAAGATTGAATGAAGGGAAGTGGTTCAAAATTGGGGTAATAGATGTGCGATGAAACTTACAAAGCAAAGTAATATAAGACCAGTAATAATAATAATAATAAAATAATTAATACAAAAATTCCATTTTTGAAAACTGGTCTTATGTACAATTTTTTTTTTTCTGTATTCTTCACCTTAGTTGTTTCTATGTGCAAAATTTGGAGAAGATAAAATGACGGGAAGTGGTTCAAAATTGGGATAATAGGTGTGCGATGAAACTTAAAAAGCAAAGAAATATGACGCCATTTTGTTTTTTTTATTATTATTAGTTTGGTTTCTGTATTCTTCACCTTGGTTGTTTCTATGTGCAAAATTTGGAGAAGATTAAAGGACGGGAAGTGGTTCAAAATTGGGGTAATAGGTGTGCGATGAAACAAAAAGCGAATAAATTTGACGCCATTTTGTTTTTTCATTATTATTATTTTGGTTTCTGTATTCTTCACCTTAGTTGTTTTTATGTGCAAAATTTGGAGCTTACAAAGCAAAGTAATATAAGACCAGTAAAATGAACTTTTTATATTTAAATTTTCTGTTGAATCACATGTAATGTTGATAATATAATTGTTATATATAATGTTAGTGAAAAAAAAAGTTCGGAATATGTATACTTTATATAAATGACAACCATCAAGAATCTAGAGAGCTGATCTAACACCTATAAAAGGACAAATCGTTGTATAACGGATCTCGCCAACACCGAATCTAAACCGTGCCATCGGTATGCCCCGTCTAGGAGACGGTAAGAGACTAAAAATGAGTACAAGTAAAGAAGTACAGATGTAGAAAAATTAAACGGATACCTAGGACACAAATGTAAACAAACCTGGTTGTCACACGTCAATTAATATATTTCTTTGTTTACTTTTCCTGTTTCACTGTCATTCAATGTTTTCTAAATAAACAATCACAAATTTAAACCCGTCAAAATGAAGATCGTAAATATGGGACATGTCAAAACAAATATAATTACTTTCCATATAGCAAAATTTGTTGAAATTGAATTAAATTCTGCTGAAATATGGCTAAAAGTGTTAATAGCTATTAATATTAATAATATTAATATTTATTATACTAATTATTAATACTTATTATTAATATAATATTAATAATAAGTGTTCTGAGCTATTCTAAAAGTTTCAAATGCCTAGCTATTCGGGAAGTTACTTAAAAATAGATTACAAAATTTGTACTGGACAAACAAACAAACAAGAAAGCAAGCTAATAAAAACGTAGTAAAATAGAAATTAAACCTTGTAAAAATATTATAAAAGACGATTTCCATAATAATGAATACTCGAAGTATATTAAAATTATATTACACTTGATTAAATTATATATTTATCTAATATATAT
>KZ651186.1:777735-798082 GCA_001010745.2 Gerris buenoi | reverse complement strand
TTTTTTTTGTGGATATCATTGATTTTTGCTGGCTTTAGCATAGAGGGCTTCACTTAGATTTTTACAAGGCACAGGGAGGATTAGAAATTTGTAAATGTAGAAAGATTTTGTAGGCACAGAAAAGTGAGGAAAATGATAAGTTTTTACTCAGACAAAGAAAATCTGGCATAAGATTAATTGTCAAAACAATACCCCACTGGGGGGATTTGAATTTTATACAAATCGGTACAATAATGTATGTACATGTACCAATTTAAAAAATAATAACAATAAAATAAAATAACACAGCCTTAACTTACGAATCGAGACCTTTCAAATGGCATCCAACATAAGAACAAACTTTTAGAACTTTTAAGAACGTAGTCACGTCACACGTCACTCGGGAAAAAGTTTACCCTTATGTACTCAGCAAATAGGATGAATTTATAATACAATAAATACTTGATATAAAGAGCATTAGTGTGAGATTTAAGCCATCCAATCCAATCAAAAGTAAAATCGGTTAATTATTGCGGATGCTATGAGTGATGAGTGTTCGGAATCAATCAATAAAAAATATTAATCGAATCTGGCTCCATCTATAAGGTACAACAGATGGAGGTACGAAAGAATTCCTTTAAGAAGTATACCTTTAAAAATAAGCAACTGACCAATCAGTTTTTTAATGCGACTTACCTACTGTTAATTCATAATAACATCTTTAACGTTGCACCCGCAATTTTTTTTTGAGAGGGGGTAAAACGAAAATATCAACTTATTGGACTTATCCTGTCAGTTACACGGCTGTATCTACAGTGTACCCAATTTCAAGTTTATAGTTTTTCTGAAAGTCGCTTATAATTTTGATGACGAGTGAGTGAGTAAGTAAGAAAAATGCAAACTTTGAATTTCTTCCCTGTTGTAGAGGCTGAATATTAAGGGCTAAAGTTTTTACAGTGTCCTAAGCTACTTAGGCCTAATCCACCTCTCATATTTCAAAAGCCCACCATAAGAGGAAGCAGAGATATGAGGATGAGAAAAACCGGGTGAATTGGTTCAAGTTCAGAAACTCACAGCATACTTACTGGAACTTGGCCTTGCGCACTGCCGTGCGCTCAGATGTAGGTCTTTAGAAAACTAGACTCTATGTTACAACACTGCCAACTTACCATATTTCAGTGATAGACTCTTATGACCATGAAAAAATGTTATCTGCTCTTACCTAAAATGTCATTGAGCACTTACTGTACCAACTTTGAATAAAGTCTCATATGTTAAATGAGTCAGTAATTATGAAATTAGTCTAATGGTTTGGTTAATCAAGGCCAACATAAATAATGGTAAACTAATAGTGATTTAATTTGATTAAGCTATACGATGGTAGATATTACATTGATCGGCTCGTTATCAGTTAAAAGCAGGAGAACCTGTTTAATTATTAGGAGGCAAGAGGAGGCGGAGGCAGGTAAGAAAGAGATTGATGATTACCTGGTTTACACGAGCTGGTCGGTCTATTCGCTAGTGCGAGTATCCAGGCCATTGTCTGATTGGTCGATACTTCTACTTGAGCTTCTTTACAACCCCCTGACATTTCTCTTAGAAACCACATTAATTATTTAGGCAACATCTATTTCACTACGAACCCTATAAACATTTGGATATATGGTGAAAGTCAACGTGAGTTTTCATCACGAATATACTACAGCTTGTAGGAAAATATGATTATTTAATACCTTCATAAACCGCTCGAACTATAATCCCCGGAAAATTGCTAATTTGCATGCACTTGGGGTTTTCTATTAGAGTTATGAACGTCAGCGATCTTACGTAGGTAATTATTTATTATTTATTTCTTTTTATTTACTGATCTTATATTTGTTTGCTTTGTAATTTTATATTTTTAAATGGTAATTTATATCGTAAATAAACTGACGTATACCTTGTGTCAACTAACAAGTTGACTGACATAAAATAGTCTTGCATTAACCGTAGAACAAGATCGTTATATTCTTAAGATAGATCAGTGACGACGAGGAAAACTGGAAAGGACATCTATCATGACAGAACAGAACAACAATGAATGATCAAAATTGAAGAAAGCACGGACCGGACAGTCATTAAAGCACAAGTGACTAGATTTTATATAAACAGAACATCTGAATCTAACCTCGATGAACATGTTGACAAACAGATTGGACTCACTTGAACAAATGCTTAATTACAAGGAAAATATACAAGATAAAATTGACAATCTAACGGACAATGACGAAGAACCTTACACGGAAGAACACCGTGTTACACGGAAGAACACCGTGTTTCACGGAAATAATACCGTGTTACACGGAAAGAATACCGTGTTACACGGAAAGAATACCGTGTTACACGGAAAGAACACCGTGTTACACGAGAAGAACACCGTGTTACACGAAAAGAACACCGTGTTGGACAAACTCCAGAGCAGTGGAGACAGCTGGTGACGGCCAGACGCGGACAACTCCACTACACCATGACCGTGACAGAGGATGGAACGCAGTTAGAACATCGAAGGCATAATGACCAACTGCGCTCCTCTTCAATTACGAGCGGAGGACTGAAGTATACCTTGTGTCAACTAACAAGTTGACTGACATAAAATAATATTGATACATTGGAAATATAACTTAGTCTTGCATTAACCGTAGAACAAGATCGTTATATTCTTAAGATAGATCAGTGACGACGAGGAAAACTAGAAAGGACATCTATCATGACAGAACAGAACAACAATGAATGATCAAAATTGAAGAAAGCACGGACCGGACAGTCATTAAAGCACAAGTGACTAGATTTTATATAAACAGAACATCTGAATCTAACCTCGATGAACATGTTGACAAACAGATTGGACTCACTTGAACAAATGCTTAATTACAAGGAAAATATACAAGATAAAATTGACAATCTAACGGACAATGACGAAGAACCTTACACGGAAGAACACCGTGTTTCACGGAAATAATACCGTGTTACACGGAAAGAATACCGTGTTACACGGAAAGAATACCGTGTTACACGGAAAGAACACCGTGTTACACGAGAAGAACACCGTGTTACACGAAAAGAACACCGTGTTGGACAAACTCCAGAGCAGTGGAGACAGCTGGTGACGGCCAGACGCGGACAACTCCACTACACCATGACCGTGACAGAGGATGGAACGCAGTTAGAACATCGAAGGCATAATGACCAACTGCGCTCCTCTTCAATTACGAGCGGAGGACTGAAGTATACCTTGTGTCAACTAACAAGTTGACTGACATTAAATAATATTGATACATTGGAAATATAACTTAGTCTTGCATTAACCATAGAACAAGATCGTTATATTCTTAAGATAGATCATAAACATTTCGTCGATGGTAAAGAAATAAAAAAATAATTTTTGCTTGTAGAAACATAGAAGCCGTTTAGAACATATAATTTCTCTTCCTTGCATAAAGACTATACGCAGTACACAGCATATTTTATCAACAAATCGAGAATTTATTTACAGTGTGTTAAATGGTGTCAGGATATACTGAGGAAGAGTGCTGGATTCTTAGTGAAATAGACCTGTTTCTTTAATATGTCAAAATTGTTTTAATTTTTACATGAATTAAAGTATCAATTTAGCAAAATTTGAAGAGTGCGTAGACAGTTAAAATTGATTTGGGCGCAGGCTATTTTTGACAAACCATCAAAATATCATAAAAATGAAACTTATAAGGAACCAACAAGGGGCTACTAATGACGTATTATCTAAATTCCATTAAAATCGTATGCGTAGTTTTTATGATATATATATATATATATTGTTTTGCAAAAAATTAAGTGAATGACAGACACGAAAGCAAAACATTTTCGTTACATTGTTTCGGTAAGCTCGGAAGCAAAATATGAGTGGATTTACCAAATGTTGATCTTAATGAGCTAAGCGCGATCTTTAAGGGAAGGTAGACTAATCAAATGATAAACTACATGCAATAATAAAAATAAATAAACTGCCAACTTGTGAGGCATTTACCTTCCTCGTGCATTTATGATTTGGTTCGTAAATTTTGAGCGACCGTCAGACATGGAACCAAAAAGGTTCCCTTATGTCGGAAACAAATTTTTGTCTTGGAATTTTTGAAACTATTGAACAAAGTTAGTGCTATAAATCTAATTGTTTTCGAGATATTTGGGGAAAACGATTTAACATACCCTTTTACCTCCCTTTTCACTTTCACCCCCTTCCCAACAAACCCGACGCTCTATGTCGTGCAACCTATTACCACTTACCACGAGGAGCACATAAAACAATTTGGCGTGAGATAACGCTTTTTTTTGGATGTTAGGGTTTGGACAAGTTTTGAGATAGTTTTATTCTACCTTATTTTTTGGACTATTTCAATACATTTAGGTTCTGCTGTTGCATATTGTGAGTCTCAAAAGCAATCTTGCTTACCAAATCATTGTCGAAAAAGTTTTGCCATGGAGATGGAGAGTCAAGCTCAATTATATCATTTTGGAGAGATGAGTCTCCTTTGAATTGAACTTCCGTTTTTAGTTCTTAGAAGTTAGTAGTTGTATTTAATTTGTTCTTCCCTCATTTTTGTTGTGCAGTGTCCCTGTTGAAGGTAAAGTCAACATCTGTAGTTTCGTGTCGCATCTCAGCTGATGATGTATGATGTATATTTATTATTTATATTATTAATCTAGCTTATTTGTTGTTGCTACTGGCAATCCTGTCAATGTTTTGATTTGATTTGTTTACAGTTGGAATAATTGTCAATATACATAATGTGAGTTCCTGCTAATGTAATTTGTAATCTTTATATATTATTAGTGATATAATTATATTAATTAATGAGTTAAATATACAACAAGTTGGCGACGAGGGAAAAGAAGAATAGAACACTATGGCTACACAAGATGAACAAGAATTAGGTAAGTTAAAAAGAATAAGATCATGTTGCAAAAGTCATATTACACGAACACTAAATACAATAACTTCAAATCCTCAAATTACACTAAATGAAATTAATATTAGATTAGATACTTTACAGAATACATGGAACAGGTTTGAATCGGCACAAAACAATATAGAAATACTCACAGATGAAAATCAAACAGAAATTGAGGCACAATATAAACAGGACGTTGAAAATGTTTACATTCAGGTTAAGACCAAACTACAAGATTTAAAGGATATAATAATTAAAACAGAACAACTAAATACAACTGCAACTACGGACACTACTCCAATCAATACACCAAGTACATCAAATTTAAACTTCATACCTTACCAGGAGGATGAAACATTTAATAACTTTATTCAAAGATTGGAAATATTTATGTTGTTAAAGAATAAAGATGACCCTAAAACTAAAGTCTTAATTTTACTACATGCTTTGACTCCAAAAATACACCAAAAATTAAGAGATCTCTGTTCACCAGATAGCCCGTTAGATAAAGAATACGATGAACTAGTTAAACTTCTAAAAGAATATCTAGACCCACAACCGAGCATATGGGCCCGGCAACATAAATTTATTTGTAAAATTCAAGGTCTACATGAATCTATATCTGAATATTCTACAGAATTAAAGAAGCTTTCAGCTAATTGTGATTTTAAATGTACATGCGGAAAATCCATAGCTGAGACTTTTCTGAGGCTACAATTTATTAGAGGGTTAAGAGACTCAGATATAAGAACCAAACTCTTACAAGACAAAAACACCCCTACTTTTAGTGAATTGTTAGAAACTGCTAAGGCTGTTGAATTATCCAAAAATGAAAATGTTTACATTACTAATCCGATTAATGACACTCGAACAGACAATCAAATCTTTCAGATTGGAAAGAATAATTCAACCCAAATGAAAAACCGTGATACTCTGCGAAAACCATTTAATCAAAACTTTGATATATTGAGAGGTAAATGTTATCGTTGTGGGGATACTTCGCACCGGGCGAATAAATGCAGATTCAAAACAACTGATTGTGGATACTGTAAGAAAACTGGACACTTATCTAAAGTTTGTATCAAGAAAAGTACCGGACAAAACATCAACCAAGTTTTCACTGACTCCGAATCTGAGGGAGAAATTTATGAAATAAAAAAACTATCTAGTCACAATAATGAAAAATTCACAATAAATGTAAAAATAGAAGGGAAACCAATAACTATGGAAATAGATACGGGCGCTGCTTTGAGTTCAATTTCGTACGGGGAATGTACCAGACTTGGATTACAAAATAAGATACAGAAAACTGATGTGATCATGAGAACCTACACGGGAGAGATGATAAGACCAAAGGGGGTAGTGTTTGTGCGCTGGCAATATAAGCAAAATAAATTTTACACCAAATTATATGTCATCGACCAGAACGTAGATGCTATTTTTGGACGAGAGTGGATTCGAGAAGCGAAATTAGATTGGGCTGATATTAAAAAGGTACAAACAGATAGTGAATCGGATTTGAATAATCTACTAAAGGAATTTGAAGACATTTTTACAAAGAAAATTGGCGAAATACCGAATTACAAGTGTCACTTGCAATTGAAGGACAATAGTAAACCGATTTTTTTGAAAGCAAGGAAGGTTCCATTCTCGATTAAAAAGAAGGTTGAAAATGAGTTGCAGAGATTAGAACAGGAGGGAATAATCAGTAAAATAGATAATTCAGCATGGGGAACTCCCATTGTCCCGGTTTTAAAACCTAATGGCAGTGTTCGTATTTGTGCCGACTTCAAAACCACCCTAAATAAACAAGTAGCTGATGAAAATTATCCAATACCAAGAATAGAAGATATTTTTGCTCAGATGAACGGGGGAAAATATTTTTGTACTTTAGATCTCAGCAATGCTTATTTAAACATGAAGATGGACGAAGAAAGTGCATTACTACAAACACTAAGTACTCATAAAGGACTGTACAAAGTAAACCGTTTAATGTTTGGGGTAAAAGTTGCACCAGCTCTGTGGAATAAATTTATGGATAAGATGCTTCAAGGAATAGACGGGGTCCAGAGTTTTTTCGACGATATAATCATACAAGGGAAAACAATTAAAGAAACTACAGACCGATTAAGATCCGTTTTTCAAAGAATAAAAGAGAACAACTTGAAACTTAATAAAGATAAATGTAAATTTTTTCAAAGTAGCATAACATACCTAGGACATGTAATCGACCAAGATGGACTTCATAAATCTCAAGATAAAGTGGAAGCACTGCTGAAAACTCCGAGACCGACTAATCAAAATGAACTACGAACATTTTTAGGACTGACAAACTATTACAACAAATTTGTTCCTGAATTGGCTACGATGTTAAAACCACTGAACAATCTTTTGAAGAAAGATGCGAAATTTAATTGGACAAAAGCATGCGAAGAAAGTTTTATGAAAGTAAAGAATGAAATTACAAGTGAAAGAACTCTTATTCATTTCAATGAAGATTTAACCTTGGTTTTAGCGACGGATGCTTCACCCGTTGGACTTGGTGCAGTTATCTCTCACAGATTCCCTAATGGTTCAGAAAAACCCATCGCTTTTGCCTCAAGATCACTAACGGACTCAGAACGAAAATATAGCCAAATAGATAAAGAGGCAGTAGCAATATATTGGGGACTGAAGAAGTTCTTCCAATATTGCTATGGACGGAAATTCATCCTTATAACAGACCATAAACCGTTGATTTCAATATTTGATCCGGCAAGAACATTACCCACGATTACAGCTACTAGGTTATTTCATTACGCTCACTTCCTCTCAGGATTTGATTATACTATAGAATATAGAAGGAGTGAAAATCACGGCAACGCAGACTACTTGTCACGTTTTCCTTATGAGACACCGAAGAAGTATTACAAAGATCAGTATGAAAAATTTCAATTAAACCAATTAAGTTCTCTATCGATATCCCGCATAAGAATAAAACAGGAAACTATGACAGATCCAACTCTTAGACAGATTTACGATAAACTGCAATCCGGCTCAACTATAGAATCTTCAGGTTACAAGGATCATGAATTAACTTTACAGGATGGGTGCATTTTTAGAGGATGTAGAATTGTTGTACCGGAAAAACTTAAAAGAGAGATTTTAAAAGAACTTCACATAGGACATTTAGGAATCACCAAAATGAAACTTTTAGCTAGAAGCCTGTGCTACTGGAAAGGGATTGACAAAGATATTGAAGAAATGGTTAAGGAATGTAGAGCCTGCTGCCTTCAACAAAACTCACCAAACAAAGAAGAGCCTCATCCTTGGGAAGAACCATCAGGACCGTGGCAACGTATACACATTGACTTCGCTGGACCTATACGGGACACTTATTATTTTATAATAGTTGATGCATTCAGCAAATGGCTTGAAGTGATACCGACTAAACAGACCACGACATCCTGGTGCATTAAACAGCTTAGACATCTCTATACTACTTTTGGACTTCCATATGTACTAGTTTCAGATAATGGACCTCAATTTAAGTCACAACAATTTGAAAATTTTTTAAACAATAATGGTATCACCCACAAAACGATAGCCCCATACAATCCAGCATCTAATGGGCAGGCTGAACGATTTGTACAAACTGTAAAACGAGCCTTGAAGTCATCTGAAGGAGAGCCGGGAGACAAAGAAGAAAAACTTTGCAGGATCTTACAACAGCTCAGGAAGGTACCAAATGCAACCGGTCACTCAGCCTACTCATTAATGTTCGGAAGACTTATTAGAACAAGATTAGACCTTATGACCGATGATGGAAAGTTTAAAGTGATAAAAAAAAATACTACTGTAATAAGAAGAAAGCTTAAAGCGGGGGAGAGAATACAGGCGAGAAGTTACTCCAAAAATAACATAAGATGGGAATTTGGAAGAGTCTTGAAACAGGAAGGAGATGTACAGTACGTGCTACAGATGGACAACGGACAGATCTGGCGACGCCACATCAATCAAATAATTAGAAACAAAATAAAGGGGGAGAATTGATGTATATTTATTATTTATATTATTAATCTAGCTTATTTGTTGTTGCTACTGGCAATCCTGTCAATGTTTTGATTTGATTTGTTTACAGTTGGAATAATTGTCAATATACATCATGTGAGTTGCTGCTAATGTAATTTGTAATCTTTATATATTATTAGTGATATAATTATATTAATTAATGAGTTAAATATACAACAATGTACTTGTTGTATCTGTATCCATGGTCACGGTCAATAATGTGTCTGGTAAAATAAATTGCTGGCAGAAAAATAGCTTGATCTTCATCCAGTTCATCCTAAACACAGATGATGAGGATCTGTGTTTAGGAGTTCATCATCGCTTCCTATAGGCATGGTCATGAGAGCCATGTATGTCTTCTCCATCAATTTTTATCCACCAAATATTCCCGCTCCATTCCTGGTTAAAAAAAGCATTAATATTTAAAATTTTGGTGCATGTTGTATCTCGCAAAAGTAACATATCAAAAACTAATTTTCTAATTTAGATGATTCTTAATTTATGAAATCGATGGCTTCATCTATATTTTCAAATAATATGTAAGTTACATTTATAAAATGTAAAAAAGTCACAGATCAACCAAACGTTTGAAGCAATAGGAAGCTGTAAGCACAACCTATAACCTTTTTTATTTAGTTGGTTTCGTTTTCTGGCTTTCTGATTGGGCGATATCATTTGCAGCAAGTTACACTAATGCTTAACTTGCACTATTAAGTTACACAAAATTGTTGTTTAAATTCACTTGCATTAAGACTTGCATTAAAATGGATTACATTTTAAAAATTTTAAATCAAAATCATCGAAACTGTTTTCGAGCTATAATTTTACATAATATGTTAATGGTTATCAAAGCTATCAGGGAACATAATATGTTCTCTAACATCTGAAACAGATTATTTAAAATTATTATTAAAAAATATTATTTGACCCCGCGAACAAATATATTTGTTCAATAATTGCGAACCAATATAGTTTTAATGAAATGATAAGATTTGGTCTCAAATATAAGTTTGCCCATTTGTTTCTCTTCCATATCCGCAGAAACACATTTTTTTACACATTTATCTATAAAAGTACTCATCTGATTTTTAAGAAATGTTGATGATTTGTCAAAAGTAGCTCGCAAATAACTCCAGATTAATTTTAACCATCTGTCCTCCTTACCTTAAATTTTGCTAAATCAATAACTTATTCATGTAAAAATCAAAACAATTTTGAAAGATTTAAAATCAAACAGGGAAAATGTTAAATAAATTAGACCGGTTTGTAAAAGCATAACATCATTTAAGTTAGTTATAGAATGCGATGGGACACGACTTGGCAGACTATTTAATATAGGCCCAGATTGGTGTAAACATTAATTTTCCAATAATCTGATCAATATTACTATTTGTTATGTTCAAAGCTGAAGTTATTGAGTTATTGGGTATTATTTGTGTTTGATTTGAATAGTAAATGAAGCCCGTTGTTGAAGTTACATATTTTAGGTCTTTCGGTAGTTATCAGTTCTTGCATATCATGATCCTGACTCTTTTCTCCTAGCGCTAGAATAATACTCAGTCCAGATCTCCGTATCCGTGTGCTTAAGTTTAGACCAGGGGTCTCCACTCCAAACCTTTTTTGGCTGAAGGCCCGCATTTGCATCTGGATAGGATGGTCTATATCGGGCGGGATGAAGTAAGCAATGCTCAAGGATTAGATTTCACTATGGCAATATCTAGATAAAAACTATTCATATTAACAAAAAAATTCCGTCAAATACTTGCCAGCAAGTTACTAAAAGGGTTTCTTCGGTCATAAGAATTCATAAATGCGCATTAATATTATTATTATTATAATTTATAATTTTTTTTTACGAAAATATGTACTTATAACTTATTTATTCACTTTTAATAGGCAAGCTGTGCATATATTATTACCCTTTAGATATCTTCGGCATGCACTTATTTGGTTCTTTTAGGGGTGAAATGCCTGGTAAAATATTATTTGTGATCTAAATTTCAATACCTTTGAAATGATACCCAACCTAAAAATTGCAAAAAAAAATATAAAAAATGTATTGCAATATTATATTGCGATCAATTCGCTATTGATCGTTGATCGCAGAAATTTTGAGTGTTTAAGTTCGTAATAATTTTTCTGTTTTTGGACAAAAAAGTTTAACTTGTATACAAAATTTCAAATCTCTAGCTACAGTAGGTCGTGAAATATACTCCAAGATGTGACGGGCGGACGGACGAACTACCAAAAACATAAGTGTTTCTAGAACGACCTCGAAACCCTAAAAACTATAATAAGAATCAGACAGGTCTTTTTTGATGTTTGAAATGGTTTTTTTTTTAACTTTCAATTGAATAGGTTCATTAGTCAACTTCTCTTGTAATGTGGCGGGCCGGATGAAATCGTCTCACGGTCCGTACTTTGGAGACCCGTCGTTTAGACCAATCTTGCTCTTATATGCTAACACGAAAGCCCCTGAGAACGATTTTTTGTTTCAAACGGCAAAAAAGTGTGTTGTGTCCCTTGTCGAAAAGTGGTCCCTGTGGGATGACCAAGAAATGTCTTACTAAATTTCGACCAAAACAACTAAATTGATTTGACTCTCTGTCCCTCATAAGTCAACATAAAGTATAACTATAGTTCTACAGGTGTGTATTTTCTGTTACAGTGTGTTTCAATAATTACATCATCGCCAGATAAGGTAAGATTAAAAACCCTTTCCTCCGCCTTTCTTATTTTTTCTCCTACCTTACCTGATAATGATGTAATTCTTTAAAATAAATAAATCCATTTATATTTGTCTTAAATGCCACTTAACAAGAACTATTTTCGCCTTCTACATCTGTTACTCTATCGAGGTGATAAACATAAATTATGGTGCTGAAACTTCTTATAAAGTAAATTTTTTAGCGTAGGTTATCGCGGATTAACTCGTCATAAAAATGTTGATTTTCAAGTGAAATCTCGGTCACAAAGTATTCGCTTCAAGATTATGGTGATAACCCGAATTGCACGCGACTGGTACAATTGTTTCCATTACAGAAAGCGAAGTATCGGATGTACTATACTATACCTCCCATGACACAGATTTCACTGGGAAATCAAGAATTATACGAGTTGCAGTAATAATGAACTCTATAACTCATCAATACCTATATTCAAATTTAAGAATATTTATCCTAAATTAAATAAGTACACAATCAATTTTAAAATAAATTTATTAATATTTTAAAAAACGTCGATTGTAAAATTGTACTTTGTATATATTATCTACAAAGAAAAGATGTCGGGATTAAATATTTATCTATTTTTTTTTTTTCTTTGCAGTTTAATTTTGTCAGTAATTTTGAAGATGCAAAAAAGAAAAAAGGGATATCTGACAAACCAGACAATAATAGAGTAACTCGATGGAAAACGAAGAAGGTTAAAATAATTATTATACTATACATAAAAAAAAAATAATAATTAAATAAATTAAATTATGTTAATAATTTTGAGCTCAAGGAAAAACAAATTATAAATAAATAATTTCAACAGCGATAAATAAACAAACAAAAAATCTTGATTTAAACAACAATTTGTTTGTTATCATTTGTTTAATTTTTTGTTTTTTTTTTATAAACATCTTTTACGTAATTTGATAAAACTTATGGCATGAATTATTATGAAATATGCTTAAGTTGAAACAAAGGTAAGAGAGTGAAATTTGAAAACGAAATATGGGGGTTGTGACAGAGATGACACCCCTCAACACCGTCGTCAATTTATTGTTTTACCCCTGGTTTTGTTAACAAAACTTCATTCACCACAAACTCTCAGCCGGCATTAATTTGATTTTAACATAATAATGAAGCGAACACGAGAAAAATAATTAAACATTTGTGACAGTATAACCGAGTATCTGTGTTTAAGCTCGCTCATTCTGAATCAAAGCAATCATTTAATTAAATAAATTGCTCAGAAATTTAATTAATTTCCGAAATTTTCTAGGGTTTTATTTTTTCACTTATTGTATTATAAAATACTCTTCTGTTGTTACTAATGGTCACATAATCTTTCTGTTGTTTCCTCCTTCACATGTGCAGGACTTGATTTAGTAGAAACTGTCTATTAGAAAAGAAAACATAATATTTTGAATCATTATTATACTTATTAATTTGTACTCATTTGATTACCAGATGACGCAAGAATGCTATCTTCAACCCTAATTTTGTAGTATTCTAGTAATCAAATCTTTCTTACAAAATTAGTTGTTTCTCACGAAATTTTTACACTTCATTTATTCGCAAACATCAGAACATAGTTAATACAATTTTAATGAATTAAAGTTTGACTGAATAAAAATTAATAATTAACAAAATAATCAAAGTCAGTTAATAAATGTTTATATGTTTATTGAAGCAATAAATAGATGACATTTCGTAATAATGATAGGTGCCAGAGTTTTCTTTAGGAAGGAGCTCCTTGGAAGAGGTAGAAAAGAAACAAATGATTTATTAATCTCTGGCTCTTAAGACTTGGAAGTATGGTCTCTTGAGTCGTTGCCTGGGATTTCCGGCAGAATGAAAAGAGCTAAGATGCTTAACAAGAGGATTAGGATTATACTCAAGAGCTAACAATGAAAAGACACAAGTCTTTCTCTCCTTTCTTTTTATTGTTTAAAGGCTGAATTTATTTAACATTTTAGCTTATTTTTACGTATAGTTTACAGTTTTTAGGCAAAAAAAAAAAAAAGTACTAGTTTTCGTGTAAACCCATGCTATGTAAACTTTTATTTTATCCGTATTTTGGTTAACGAACCTGAAAATCAACAAAAAAAACTTTTTTTTTAGACATTTTCATCCCCCATATTTTTTTTTAGCAAAAATGTTTCCTTCCCAAAATGTTTAAAGCTGATTTTCTTGGTAACAGTTTGAGTTCCAGATTTCCGAGTAGTTTCATAGCATTTAGTCGACACAAATTCGTTAATGACTGGACCAATTATTCGGTTAATAAATCCGTCCGAATGTTTAATTACCTACATACTCTATGTGTATATTTATGAATTATACTAGGCAACTTTATTTTTCTTTATCACCTGATATATGTAATGAATAACATTATGAATGTAATATATTATACTACCGGAATAAAAGTTCAAAACAATTACATTTCTCAAGAATATTTATATAATGATCTGACGACATCACTCTTGATTTTAAAATATATATTGATGCTTAGCCAGTTCGCAATGCTATATTAGGAAATAAAATTTAGAATTCAGCAAAAATAAGGAAAATTATATCGAATATGATTCTATTAAACAAGTTCTTGAAATAATGTTTAATAATGTTTGCACTAGTTCGTTTCAAGGAAAAAAACGAACACCTTAGCAACAAATTTATTGAAATATGATATTTTACTTCATCAATAAGAACACGTTAAAACCTATAAAGTATTTATATATTTATTATAACAATTTATTTATTTATAGGTATATAAGTTTATTATTACTCCATATTCAATATAATAATAAGTGAGATGGGTTGCTCTTTATTGTTCTTAATAAAATTAATGTTTTTTACTAGATTGTATGGATGACAAGGGCCACCGGGGGCGGAAGGGGCCTGCACCGGTGGCTTCTCTCGAGGATCTGAGCGATGACAGCCCGCCAAGTGAAGATAAGAGCCGGCTTACCCTGCCGGCAATCAAGGAAGACCCTCGAAGGATGATGGGCCCCACCCCCAGGATAGATATATCCCGGGCCTCCTCCTCCTCTCACCAGGAGGACTCGAGCCCCGAGAGGGAGCTCCTCTCTGGTAAGACAGAGCACTCTATGTCTTCAAAAACCTTATCTAGTAACATCTGCCTTGCACCAATCATTCATTTTTTAATATAATATATCACTTAATATAGACCAAGCAAGACATGTTTAAGTATCTTGATCTGGAACATTAGCGGAAAAAACATAAATAACTTATAAAATTAAATAAAAGTGTTAACATAAAATATTTATATTTAAAACAGAAGTCTTTAATATTTATTTTTCACGTTTTTTTTTTTTTTTTAAACAAATATGTCGATGTAGCTTCATACGTGGTGTGAGTAAATTTGTAATTATTGAAATTATATTTTATTTAAAATATCTGCAATTAATGGATTTCTTAAATTTAAATTAAAAGGGAGTGACGAAGAAAGTTGTTTGACAAGGGGAACGATTAAGTCATTATGGATTTATAAGTTTGATACATTAGGAGAGAGAGTTTTATTTATTTTATTGAGGATGGTGGATCGAAGGAAACTTCAATAATTGTTTTTACCTATATTAAGATTCTGTAGGAATTGGGTGGCTTTTGAGGTCCCCAATAGTCGAATATGAAAGTCAAGATTTGTTCGGTACTATTATTATAGATAGCCATTTAATTCTTTAGTATGAGTTTTGTGCTTAAGTCTATTAGAAAAATAACTTATAGGGGCGTTTTAAACCATTCTTCTGTTCAAGATAACGCACTTCACAAACTAAAGGAATAGAAGGAAATTATTATGAAATAGGCGAACACACACATCTTCTAAGAGTTAAAATGATATATACACTTTTTCATTTTGAACTTTTATTTTGCATTCCTTTACCTAACTCTCCACTTTTCTGAGATGTTCTTGTAGATTGTTACAAGAGATATTATGTCTAATGTCTAATGTAAAGAGGATGCTTTTAAATAATTTCAATATTTGAAATGTGTTTGGAAACTAAATTTTTGCAATACAAATAATATAATATATATTAAGCTTTTATAATAATTCTTTTTAATCCGACTAGCATTTTTTTCAAAACTTTTGGTATTATAAAGGTGTTGGTCCAGACAGCTACTGTAATGTCTTTAATGTGTCTATAGTATCTTTTATTTGTAAATTTTTTAAATCATCGTACCATAAATAAAAAAATAATTAGTAATACATATTAACAATAATTCAATTTTAATAATAAATCAAACATCATACTCCATGTAAAAAACCTTTTCCAGCAATAAAACTTTAAAAATAAAAGAAACACATACATAATGCAACTCGAAAAAGCTTGATATAAATAGAATTTACTTCGAGCAAGTTCATTTCGTTTTCTACCTCTTATTTTAATAAATTACATCATTAATGTTTATAGGAAATGGTAAATTGCAGGTGGGACGGAAGGAGGAGCGAAGCTTGGCCTAGGATTTACAGAAGAAATGGCTCAAGAATTGAGAAGTAGTACCGAAGAACTAGACTTTCAAGACCCGGAGGACACCGAAACCAAGTCTAGAAGAAAGAAATTGCAGTCTCAGCAAGCGGTAATTTAGTAATGTATTTAAACAAAAGAGAGCAAGGAAGGTTGGGTTATATTAAAAATGTATTAAGTAAATGTATAATTCTGATAAAAGTAAATTCAGATAAATATTTATTTAATATTTTTCAGATATATATTTATTCAGATAAATATTATTAATATTAACAAAATAATCAAAGTCAGTTAATAAATGTTTATATGTTTATTAAAGCAATAAATAGATGACATTTCGTAATGATGATAGGTGCCAGAGTTTTCTTTAGGAAGGAGCTCCTTGGAAGAGGTAGAAAAGAAACAAATGATTTATTAATCTCTGGCTCTTAAGACTTGGAAGNTAAATATTATTAATATTTATTTATGATGTAAATAACAGGATATTCTTATTTATATGACTGTAAATTGTAAAACAAATGAGTCAAAGAACGCAAGTTTCCGATTTATTTTTCTTTAATTTATGGTTAATTAAATATTATTGTCCTCATAGTAACCATATGAGTTTGATTGCTTTCACCTAATAAATATAACCTAAACTAGAATTAAGTTTAACTTAAATTTTTATTATAAAAAAAAGTGATTTTCATTTAGTTTGGTTAAAGTTTGACGAAAAAATCTTGGACCAAATATATAAATTTTCCTTTTGCAGTGAATGGTTTTCGATGTTGATTTAAATATAGCGCCTTTTGAGAGGATTTGTAGAAGTCTCCATTACTCCATCCATTCCTTCCTTGGTCAGAAAATATACGTCAACATAAATTATTTATTTTAGAATCGAAGTAGTGAAAAATAAATACATCTCATTATTTTTTAGGTTAACAAGTATGAGTTGGAGACTCAAAGCGAAAAAGATTTCAAAGAGGGGAGGAAAGACTCGGCGTGTAGTGAAGGAGGGTTTCTATTCATCGGTGGAAGGACGAGTCGGTTATCTTCAATAGGATCAGCCGCCTCGGGGGGATCTGCTGCTTCAGGAGTAAGTGGAATATCTGCTACCTCAGCTGCCTCTCATATGTCGGGTGCTTCGCATCTATCTGCTGCTTCCAACTACTCTAGAGCTTCTCGATGCTCTTCACCGCATCGTATGATGCTAGAAACCTCGTTCTGCGGGCCCAAGCCCATTCCTACCCAGAGTCTTGAGGCTGAACACCCACCAACGGAAGCTGCTCTACTTGCCAGAGATCAGGCCGATCCTACGGGCGCAGTACTTCCTCCCGATACTGGACCCATCCCGGGCGCTGTTCCACCTCCCCAAGCCAAACTCTACTCCGGTAAATCTAAGCTAGAACCATCTGCAGAACCATCAAGAAGCCGCCACAAATCAAAATCTCCAAAGAAAAAACTAACCAGATCAAAGAAAAAACACGATGACAACGAATTGGTGAAAATTATACCTCTTCATGGCTCACTGGAGGAGCCAGAAAGTGATGGGGAGCCAGAGCCTGAACCTACTGCAGGACCACCTTCTCCACCTGAAGGTGGCATCTACATACCTCTTAAAGGTCCGGATCCGGGAAGGCCAGACAGGATTCAACCAACCGAACGAACAAATCGGCCTAAGACTACAAAACCTCCTGTTGAAGAAAGCGATTTGGTGAGGTTTATTTCTCTTCATGGGGAAGACGACGAAGAATTACACAAAAGCCGAGAACCAACTCAAAACAGGAACGGGCATAACGTACAATTTAAACCGTGGACAGAAGAAGCAGTTTATATGATTTCCAAAGAAAAGGAGAGACGAAAAGCTAGGACGCCTGAGCCGGGTGGTAAGTCTACATCGACAAAGTTAGACTTTGCATCGACGCATGGTCAACATTCTCAAAATTATGCACAAGCACCTAGAACAGATTCGAGAACTCCATCTCCAGCTACTTCTTTTACTAGAGGGTCATTTTTTAGGCGAAGCTCGGACTCCTGCACAAGTAGTAGAAAGTCACAAGGTGAGTCTATGTCTATAATATATTCTCAAATATAGGATAGAAACAAAAAGAAGAATAGTTAATAATCAAGGAACTAATTATATTATATATAGTATATGATTAAGTGTGAACCGACTTATAATAAATCGGTCCCTTTAAATATGGACTTTAAGAAATGTAGGGCCGTAGGGCAGGGTTTTTATAAGGAAAATAATGGATTGGTTGATAAAGGACAATGGCACTCACGTTTGTGCTAGCAAGGTCGCACTTAACATGAAGAACTTAAAGACTGCTGGTGACGGCGTGGGTGACAGTTAACGTGTTCCGAATGAAGTTGGTCTTGTCTTCTAGAGAGCCTTCTTATAACAGTGACATGTAGATGGCAGCACAGAAGAAAATTTTGTAGTCCATAGGTCTCTCAACAGACCATGTTAATTATATTTTAGGGAGGAATGAAGGAAAGGATATTTTAAGACTAAACATTCCCCCTACCTAAGTCAGTTTAGGATTTAATTAAAATAAATTATAAAAATAAAAAATCGCGAAAAGAAAAGAGGGAGAGAGTCTTTTCGCTCTTGATAAAATTATAATAATAACATAGAATATTAAATCATTAGAATGAAAGTTGAGCAGTTTTAAAATCTGTAAATGCGGAAATGATAGAATAGATATGTCTCTAGTAAAAACAGGTATTAAATATTGGGGCAAAAGACTAATATAAGTAGCAGTACTCCTACTCCGCAAAGCTCTAAACGTGGAAATGACAAGGTTTTTAAAGGTGCGACATTAGACTTAGGTTAGTCGTTCAAATTCAATACATCTTCAAAGTGATCAGCTATCAATTGCGTTAAACTTGATTTTTGGTTAATATAAACTTGGCTGATTGTATCGGACAAGTTTTTGGAAGACCCCCCCCCCAAAAAAAAAACGTTAAAAAAAACTTGAAATGTGACCCAAAACAAAGTATTAAGTGTATAAACTTTTTTTCACGCTGTCTCCCAGGCTTTAATAATTGTAATAAAATATTTATTATTAAAAATAAAAAATAAAAAAAAGTAGCTAATAAGTAAAAAAGTCGAAGGTGCTGCCTAAGACGAAGAACACAGGAGGAACTATGAGATGAACAAGTCAGTAATGAGGTAGGGTTTAAATTTTTTTCCCTCTACTCTACACCGTGACATCCGCTTACCAACTAAAAAAAATCATAAAATTAGTATTGTTTCGATCTATCGAAAGTCGGACATTAGTTTTGACGCTAACAAGGAAAAAGTAGCATGTAATATTAATGTATTAATTTGATTAGAGCATGGTGTAGTAGAAAGAACGTAACTTAACTTTATTGGTGAAGAAATATTCTAAACCATGCTTTACATTAAGGAGTAGTGTCGACCATGCTAATTGGCTTTAGCTTCTTTGAAAATATATTTAATTTGGTTAAAGCCTAACTAATTTTATATGTTTATTTTTAATCATCATTTAGAAGTTTTTTTTTTGTTGTTTTTTTTTCAAAATGTATATCCAATTTTTAGAAGTGAATAAAAGTATAGTGCCTACCTTTTGCAAAAAAAGCTTCTTAATTATTGATTATATAGTAAAAGAGTTTAGGTAACTAGGTCAAACTATCCCTCAAGTTTAGACTAAAGCATTCTATCGTTTTAATATAATTGCAAGAGGTAAACCAGAAAATACAGGGCTAAGCTGAGCTTGTTGAAAATATGTAAATGTTAACTGTTAACTTCATATTAAGTGTGATCAAAGTTAAGTTTCATGGACAACGTGGGGGGAAAGTTTCCGTCGGCCCACAAAGTACCGCCATGTAATGTTTCCCTAGTCTGCGAAAGAATGCAATTTTACTTAAAATTTATTTAAATTCTACAATTTGTGCCAAATTTTTGACAGTGCGGTGACAGCACAAAAATGTAAAAAAAAGATGATGAGCAAATGAGAGTATAGGACTTTAAACTTCTAACTGTCATTGGCTCTCTCCCCCATTTTTATTTTATTTTTTTAATTCCCCGCGTTGTCAACGCACTAACAAACTCTAGTTTAAAAACCCTAGTCCACCCCAGTCGTCATTAGCTGCCCTATATGATTACATGGTTAGGGTGTGGTATGAAATGTAAGAAGAAAAATTAAATTATATA
>KZ651186.1:742447-752702 GCA_001010745.2 Gerris buenoi | reverse complement strand
TAATTATAATTTGATTTAAATTAAAATTTAAACTTTCCTTAGTATGAATACTACCAAAAACTTATAAATAAATAAATAAAAGATTAAAAAAAATATATATACTAAGAAGTTTATTAATAACAGAGCATATTTTTTTCTAAAGTAGAAAAAATTGCTTTAGCTAATATTGAACTTACATAATATATGTTTGGCTAGTGGTGCACAAGAGAGCCACAAACAGTAGATAAGGACAAGTTAGATCCCGTAACTGTTGAACCAGCACATTGAAAACTGAAATGAGGAAAATAAGGCTTAAGTGGATCATTCTCTTCAGCTATAGCTCCAAGACCTGCTTCAGGTGGGGTCAGCTGAACTGGCTCGCCAGTGAACTCAGTGTCAAAGTAACGGGTATCGACATCTGATGTTACTTGAGGTTTAAATGGAGGAGTCACCTAAAAAAAGTATAAAATATATGAGACTTCTATACAATCTATAATTTAACAAATAAAATTATTAAATGCGCATGTAGCATAGTTAATGATATATCCTACAAGACTCATTTGTCGCATTCTAACGAAAATTAACTTACATAATGAATCAAAAAGTAAACTAATTATTGCAGTATTAACCAAATCACATTATTGCCAAAATATTTGCAGAAATAGTCTGAACTTCCAATAATAAACACTAATAAAAGATAATATGAAAAATAAAAACTTACTTTTTTATAATACAGATCTGTCCAGTTGATAGATGCAAAGAAGGCGTGCTCTCTAATTTCCTTAGCATCATCAGGTCCTCCACCAAGTCTTTGATTAGGGTTCTTCTTCAGTAGACCGCTCAAAAGATGTCGCGCTTCACTTGAAATAGTTCTGGGAAATTTCACCTGCAACAAGATATATAAGATAATAATAATCCAAAAGAAAATCAGTTACAAATAACACAAAAGGATGACTATGAAAGTTTTTGGTTCAGTGTCAATAATAGTAGACCGAGAAGAGTGAGGTCCTGCTTTAACTCAATTGTTTGGTATTTCACTTGTCTGTCTGTAAATTTTAATGCAGTCATGACCAAAAGCATTGTTCAAATTTCTTCAAATTTGTCACGGATGTTTCATAAAGTAATAAAAAAAACTATGAATCTTTTTTAGTATTTTTAAGTGAGACTTTCTGTTAACGGAACAACTAGTATGTATAGTAGAGTCTCGCTAATCTAGACCCCGCTAGTCCTGACATGCGGTGCATCCAAACAGACCTTAATAATATTATAGTAATATACTCTTAATAAACTTAGAATTTATATCCATAAGATGGTAAGCTTTTTAAGATAAATCACTTTGTAAGTTTAAAAAGTCGACCTATGTAAAGACTAGACAGTTACTTTATGAAAATAACATTGATTTCACCCAAATACAAATACAGTCGGACCTCCTTATAACGAACTTCTGTACAGCGAAAATTTCTACATAACAATTTTTTTTTAAGGTCCCATGGATTATCTATACTAAGTGATTCTATAGTAAAAGAAATTCTATATGGGTGATTCTCAAATTACGGGCAATTTTGCTCTAGTTTTAAGAGAGAAAATTTGAATGTACGTCCCTTTGAGACACGGTCACTACCGAAAGACCTAGAACTTAAATTTAATTTTATCCGCCCAAGCTTGCGATCTTTTTATAACAGAATATAAAATTTGTAATTACAGTAACAAAAATTTAATTACCGTCTTTTTATTTACAATTACGGTAATTACACATTTTTTAGTACGGTAATTACATTTGATCATTGAATACTAAATTAGAGCCAAATAAATAACACTACACAAATATCCAAGTTATTTCCTTAAAAAGCAATATAAGGGCTAAAAAATAAGCCTGGTTTCATAAATATAGTATTTTATAATAATGATTTAAATTCAAATACGGTAATTACACGAATAAAGGTACGCACCTGTTTGACAACTTTAACTAAAAAAAAAATCAGGATAGACTAAGGCTTTAGCCGCCATTTTTTCGCGCCTTTTCTTGTCAATGTTGCCAGCTTCTCAAACTACTAACCGTAAGAAATTTCCCTCGCACTTGAGCAAAGTGAGGGCTCACTTTATTTTTCATTACGGTAATTACAAAAAAACATTGGACAATTTTTAAAGTCCTGTACGCCAACCGTACATCAGTAAAAGATTTATAAAAACTTATTTTATTTAAGATTAAACTGTCACCTGTGAATAAACATTAAAAATCTTAAGAAATATGTTTTACATTTAGCATGAGACAACTATTTTGGATAATATCCTATTTTGGGACAAATACGGTAATTACATAATTGCATTATGTTTGAATTTTCAATTATCCATATTTCAATAAATATGACTTCATAATATTTTTTTTCCCCCTGAGATTTGTTAATTATAGTAATTTTAAGCTAAAACAGAGAAAATCTGGGCAGATAGGAAACACACTGGTGAAATAATACACTGGGACACAATTATTGCCCCTAGTTTGAGAATCACCCATATAACAAAATTTCAATACAACAATTTTTTTTCTGGAACCATTGAGTTCGTTGTATAGAGGTCCGACTGTAGTTTTAAAGATTTTTTTTAGACTTTTGATAATCCAACAGTACCTGGTCAAAAATGATATTATTACCTCTTCCATCAAGATGAGAGCAAAGAGGACATCATGGTTTTTATTGTAGAAGGGAAGTCTACCACACATCATCTCATACATAACTACACCAACCCCCCACCAATCTACAGCTCTTCCATAATTGTTGTCATCGAGAACCTGAAACAATTAATGTAAAATAATAATCAATTTACAAAATACTAATGATATAGGGTGATAACATAAGCTAAAGGACTAACATAAACAGGGAGCTAAAGAACTGTGTTTGGTTTAATTATCTACAATAATAATAATCCTCTGTGGCTTAGGCCAAAGGGCTTGTACAGCAATGTATGTACTGGAATACATGGTGTAAGCATGTCGTTCCATCAGCTGTAATAAGCCTCCTTCTTCTAGGTAAGTTAAAATTTAAACACTGTTGTCATTAAATTGGGTCAGAAACTGGCTTAGGTGGTAAACAATTGAACAATCCTAGTTGTAGGAAGGACCTGACTGGTTATGGTTAGCACTTGATGGTTTGAATAGCTGGAGATATATTAATGAACGATAATAAACATTTATTAATATAATAAATGAATAAAGGAAAATGGAATAGCAATAGTAATGCCAATAAATAATCCAAGTCTTGACAAATAATTAATTTTTTCAAACCCCTACCCTAATGACTCTAGAGCTGTTAAAGCAGTATAAAAAAGAAATGCTAAAACCGAAATAATAAATAAAACAATTATATCAGCAATGAATATAACAAAAGATGATTTTCATAAAATCTTTGAGAATGTTCATCTTATCACATAAATATTGAATAAATTTATCTGGTTCAAAATTTGCCCTATTATTACAGTAAGGATTAGCACAAATGTAATTTGGCAATGAAGACAAGTCAATTGAAACACTAAACTAAATTTAAACCTAATATCAACAAGTACTTTGCCTGATCCCCCGTTCAGTAATAACCTAATCATGTGTTGATCAGGGCATAAAAAAGAACTTAGTACAATCGAGTTAGAAGCTATTTATGAAACACTGAAATACGCCGTGGAACTCCGACTACAAAAAGTATTAGTGTACACTGATTCCCGAAGTGCACTACTATTACTGGACAAACTCTACACACAACATGAAGTAGTTGGTAAAATCCGTAGCTGTATGTTCAATGGAGACTTAGACGTTCGGTTCTGTTGGGTCCCAAGCCATACAGGTATACCCGGCAATGAGAAGGCAGACAACCTTGCTAAATCCGCCATCACATCAGGCGAAAAGCGGCGTACAGTAATCACTCCCAAAGACCTAGACAAAAAGACCAAGCAGGAACTTTTACGAAAATTGCAGCAAAGGTGGACAGAAGGCAACAACAACAAACTGAAATTCATTAAACCGGTTTTATCAGACTGGAANCACAATTAATTAATAGAACTATACTATACCATGCAAAACAAATTAACTAAACAACTCTGGATAGCTATAAGTTTGGTCAAACAGTGTGACGAACGAAATAGTGTAGTGGACAGTGGATAAATTATTAAGTACAATAGATTATTGAAATTGAAATATAGTAAAAAAAAGGTAAATAAGAAATAAATTCGTACACAGTATCTCCAAGTGAATAAATATTATTGATTTTCAGATGTTTTAGGAAAGTTTGACGAGAATCAGACGATTCGTTAATATAATGTTTTATCAATTTGACAAAAAATCTATGTAGGGTAATCTTCTAGTCAGTCAGCTTGAGGATGACCCAAGGAGGGGTCGAAATATCGCAAATGGGAGCGTTTTAATTTTTCCTTTAGACCAAAAATAACTAATTAAATACATTTCTATATTTTAAGGCATCTTGTTCATATCCATATAATTTCATTTGGTTTTTACCGTTCAGAATTTCTATAAACTTTTGGGTTTCTAGAGTATCTTCCCCAAAATAATCTAGACGGTAAGGTCTTAGAATAGTACAGTTTCCGATGAAATGAAAAGAATTTTCTACGACCTTAAGATTACATAGAGAACATGGTCACTCTGAGGCTTCTCTCCATGGCTTATCGTTTACTAATTTAATAACTCAGCTCTAGCTTTGAGTAAGGTACTAATTATTATAAGACTATTATTGTCATTAATATAAGATCTACCTAGCTCTCCGTGATCTACTATTTTGTATATTTCTTGGTAAATTCTATTTGTTATTTTGCTCTCGTCGCCTTATCAGTTTGTTTACTTTATCTTTATCAATTAGTTATCGCACATGCGCTACTGAGAGCTAAGCCCCAGTGCTGCTTTTCTGAAAGCGTTCGATTGTAAAAAAAAACTACCTCCGCAAGTCGTGTCTCTTTACGAAGTTCTAGTTCATTGCTGCTAATTATTTGTTTTGTATGAATATGAATCCGCTCTCTGACATTTAACCGCTTTCATGCTATATTCCGCTACCAGCTTCATAAGAAAACAACCCGCCATACAGTCCATTTTATACGCAATTGTGCTAACGCACAAGTTGGAGAACGGGCCGGATAATATTTAATGTCTCCCGTTATATCCAACAGTGTGGAGTTTGCAACTGGGCGACAGCGAGGGTGTAAAACCACACGAGCAATGTAAAATGCCGTTTTTGCACAAGTTGCGTACCGTACTTTATCTACGATTCTTAGATTTTAATAAATACATTAAAAAAATAAACTTCGGGTATGTAAGTTCGTATTTCTCTTTTGATAAAGATGGTATTAATTCATAAGTTGCATTTTTTGCCAA
The DNA here is from genome assembly GCA_001010745.2 of Gerris buenoi. NCBI lineage: Eukaryota > Metazoa > Arthropoda > Insecta > Hemiptera > Gerridae > Gerris > Gerris buenoi. The sequence goes on along the minus strand of KZ651186.1, from coordinate 747,361 downwards.
ATTAATTATTTTGGGAGGCAAATTATTCTCCTTTATATTTGTCATAATCACTTAAATCCCTCATTGATTTTCACAAAAAAACTCGATATAAACAGTTACTTTTATTAAAAAAAAAAAAAAAAATTAGTTATGATAAATGTAAACAAACTCGCTAATCGTGCGTAAAGGTGAGAAATTCTTTAGAATTATGAGACTCGCATGCGCAATGAATACAAGTACATAAAGAATCACTTTCTACGCATCTAAACAGAGATGCAATGTTTATATTTTGTATCATTCGTAGATAAACTCGTTTTGTAGAATAAACAATTATTTTGTGGAGGGGCTTTCCAATTTTCATTATTCAACTTGGGTATCATATGATTTGTTTACTGTCCATGCAATATGGTATTGGAGTATAATATATTCCAATCATTGTAATTAACATTTATTATCAAAAAGTATTTGTAAATAAAATTCATCTTGTCTTTACAACAGCTGTTTTAAAATCTCTCATTGTACAGCAGTTCTAACAAAAAGACATAGAAACTACCATATTTCAAATCAAAGTGTTTTTGTGTTACTATGAGACTACTTTACTCACTTGGATAACAAATATGAGTTATAATAATTCTTGAAGCTGAAGGTTTATCAAGTTCTAGCCTAAGTGTTGTATTTAATCATTATGATTGGTATTCAATTTAAAGAGAGAAACAAATGTGATTAAGAAAAAGAATGTAAATTATTAGCAATAAATTAACCCTCAAAGGTATAATAAAAAATATTCCCATATCGTCATAAATTTTAATGATTTGGCAATTAATATATATGTATATACATACAGTTTTTTTTCCACTAACACTACTAGGGAGGAGGAGTGGACATAGGCCTGAGACAAATGTATGAGCACCATGTTGTTCAAAAGCCTATTGCAATAAAAAAAGGAATTAAAAAAAAAAATATATAAATAACGAGAGTTTACCTCAGGTGCCAAATACTCTGGAGTTCCACAGAATGTTTTTGTCGTCCTTCCATAAGTAATATCTTCTTTACACAAACCAAAATCAGCAATCTTGATGTGACCCTCTTTGTCAAGTAATAAGTTTTCCAACTATATAAAAATAAATTTTGAAAAAATCATATCATTCTATGATGAATTCACTATAAAAATATACATTGTAGTGATAGATTGATTGATTAATAATATTAAACAATTTTTACTTTAATAATAATAAAATAAATATTGACATACTTTTAAATCTCGGTATATGATGCCAATTTCATGGAGGTACCCAAGGGCAGAAATTATTTCAGCTCCATAAAATCTTGTTCTATCTTCACTGAAAACTCTCTCTTTGGACAAATGAAAAAATAATTCTCCTCCATTGACATATTCCATTACAAAGCACAGTCGGAAAGCCGTTTGGAAAGCATATTTCATAGACTAAAAAAAATCACAAGAATAAAAAGATAGAAAATAATTATGGTCATAGACTTATTATTCAATTCAGTACAGCGCCATGGGTTAGCAATTGTGCCCTCAATCAAGTTGTGAATCAGATATATAGTCAATTTAAATTATCACTCACTAATACATTCTTTGTGCTACTATTCAGGGTGTTCTGTACCCCGATGTCAATACTTTAGGACATGATTACACCTAAAAAGATGGTATAGACTATCTCTTCATTCCAACCTACTCTGGAGTTATAGAATTAAATTGAGAATTCACGAAAATTGTCTACTTTATCTTAAAAAAATGTTATCAGTCAAAGCTATTATGACGCGAGCATTGTAGTATGCACCATTTTAAAGTTTTTATTTTTTTCTTTCTTTATAGGCAAAAAATATTGTTCATATTTCAGTGTTAAACACACCGTTTTTTCCCCATCTTTTCTCCCCCGACTACCCCCCTTCTCTCCTATAGAGCTCTTTCACACAGGTTTTGTATAGCACTCTCACTGAACTCGTGTGTTGAAAAAACTTTTTTTTAATAATATAGATAGATAATTTTACATTTTCGACCTGCTTTACAGTGGGCTGAATATAATCTGTGAAATATGATTTTTTTTTTTTTTTTTTTTTTTTTAGAAAAAAAGCAGATCTTTAAAATGACACATACTACAATGCTCCATGCTAATAAAATGTTTTTATAGATAAAGTAGATAATTTTTTTGAATACTCAATTTAAGACGGCTTTCAAACTACCCGGAAGACCGAGTGAGGCCGATTCCGTTTGAGAAACAAACACATGTATTAGCATGGGGCTATTCACATTAAACGCCGAGCAAGAGTGACCCAGTTGATTTGTTTTGAGTATTTTGTTTAGCTAAGCGTTTTGGGTGACCGAAAACGCATTTTAAACGGTTGTGTGCAGACTGATAGATAATCAGCCGTAGAGATCGGCTTCGGTTTCGAGTGCAGTGTAAAAGCCGCCTATGGCTACGACACCAGAAAGTAGTTGGGAAAAAGACATAGTCTATACTTACCAACTTTTTGGCTACCATTTAGGAGTAGTATTATTATTATTCTTAGGTGTAATATCATGTCCTGAAGTATTGACATCTGGGTGCAGAACACATATATATTCCTGTATATATATTCCTTACATACAAGGCGCATTTTTTTCTATTTAATATAGATCTATAGCCTATAGTGAATTTACTGTTGACTGGGTAAGGTATCAGAATCTTGATTGAACTGACACAATAGTCAGTTGCAGGTCATTTAGTTTTATCAGATTTGTGAATGTTTAGTGTGTGAACAATTAATGAAAAAGAGCTCTTCAATGGGATAATCCTGGTAACTGGGTTCTTGTTAGAGTAAATGGCAACTTCTAGAGGTTACTTCTATAAATTTATAATAGAATGGGTTATTTTGCTATAAAAGAAACTCATATTTTTGTAAAAAAATAAAATAAATAAATAAAAAAAAGTGAACACAATGCTTCAGTTACCTTCGGTAAGCTCGGAAGCAAAATAAATTTTAAAAAAAAATTGAAATTCCTTTTGAAGGAACTAAGAATTGTCAGAAAATGAGTTTTGTAATACCTAAACAATAATAACCTCAATTAAGAAAATTAAATCTAAACTTACAATTAAAAATGGGTGACTAGTAGATCTTAAAACTTTGTTTTCAGTCAGAGTATGCGCCACTTCGTCCTTTTGTATAATGACTTGTTTTTGAAGTATTTTAATAGCATAAAGCCTTTCTGTTGCCTTTTCACGACAAAGAACAACTTTACCAAATGTTCCTTTACCAAGGACTTTCAAGAATTCGAAATTTTCAAGAGTCTGGAAACATATATAGGATATTATTAAAAAAAAGTAAAGAGTCATGGGAAAATAATTTTAAATTAAAATATAAGGTTGAAGGCTAAAATATAGTTTTAAATAATTAAAACTTCATCATGTTAATAATACTCCTTTTATATATTTAGCACTAAAACTTAAAAAAAAAACTATGGCCAACTATCCTCTACAGGTAAGTTCCCAATTTTGTAAATACTTAAGTAACTGAATGGCTGTGTTTATTTTGTAATTCTATTCTTGATTTAGAGGAAGTTGTTTAAGAAAGATTGAGCCACCAGATGACAAAATCCCTTCTTATCTTATCAGCAGGTGTCTTGCATGGACTTAACTTAAGTGGGGATTCTTTGGCCTAACCATTTTGTCCACTCAATACCTAAGGATGCTTCTTCAAAGTAATTACTAACTTTCTGCCTGTCTGCCAGCCCGCTTAATGGATGAAGCGATATAAGATGTCTTTATACCAGGTTTGTAAGAAGCACTCCCCAATGAGGGATCTTACTGCTTGAAATTTTTAATTGCCCCAGAAGGAAAAAGATATAATGAAGGTAGAGGAAACAAGAAAGAGTAAAAAAGTACCTATAAAAAAAGGTCAGTCAGCTCTCATAATCTAACAATGGTTTAACTCACAACTTTTGTTTTTCCAGAACTCTTGCTACTGGATGTACCCTGAACAGAGAGTGCAGCACTGAGCTCAGAGTCATCAGCTGTGTTGATACCAGAATCAGAACTGCCCATCGTTGGAGAATTCTCTTGCCTCATCTCAACATCTTCTTCAGATTCAGCTGCTAGTTTAGCTGACACTGATCTAATAGCTGCAGCCCACTCTTCCCTAAACCAAAACAAAATAATTATTAAATAAACCAAACTATGCAGTAACACATACATAAAAAATAAAAAAAGGATTGATAAAAAATTTATGAATATATACTAACCTTTCACGTTCAGTTTCAACATGGAAAGTTCTCTCAATTACAGTAGTCCACTGAAGGCCTCTAATAATAAAAGTGTAAGGTTTCGGTCGGTCTGCACTCATAATCTGACAGCCCTTCACAGTAAAATTATTGTAGGGCGGTTCGGAATTTCCATCAGGCTTGTTTTTGTAACCAATCAAGGAACCATCATCTAAAAGTCTGAAATATCTTGAACGCCAATTTTTGATATGTTCACCTGAAATCAAAATAAAAAAAGATGGAGGAAAATGAAGGGGTTCTCTTCCCCCTCTCTTTGTTGTGGGTTCGATCTATTATGTTATACGCTATTAGTTAATTCTAATAGTAACGTAATTCTTCATTTCTTTAACTCAACTGACTTATATTTTGAACATTGACATTATTAAATTAAAAATACAGAAAACATAAATAAAAACATCCAGCCGGTATCCGGTCGGATTCCCAACACGATCCGTGTCATGAGATGTAATTTGTATCTATGGTTCGAGGACGGTGCAGGGTGAGGGACACCCCTGAGGGGTTCTCTTCCCCCACGATTTGACGCAAGCTTATATAGCTCACTAATGACCACATCATACTCGCTTCGGCGGTACAAGTAGCTGGAACTCTCCACCATGGGGCAAGTAAAATGGGTCTACTATAAGGCCTGATTGCTAGGTTCGAACAAGTGGTTC